>PVID01007415.1:0-100537 GCA_004025025.1 Tapirus terrestris
CCCAAACACCTCGCAGAGGAGGGGCCTGGGGGGATGGTGCCCGATTCAGTGTGCACTGGGGGCAGGGCAGAGGTGAGCGAAAGGATGACAGGGGCCGTCTTCATGGAGAGCACAGACCTGGGATCTTCGGTCTAACAGTGGTCAGGGGGTGCCCAGGAGAGGAAACGGCACGTGTGAAAGACGCACAGACCTCCGGAAGTGAGGGGCACGTGGGGAGTCTGGGGCTGTGGAGAGTCCTTGGAGATGCAGAAAGGAAGCCAGCCGCCAGGGCTAAGTGTCCACGAGTCCCTAAACTGGACAATGGCTGAGGGCCATGAAAAGTGAGGTGAAGATTCCCACTTGCTTTGTGCTGCGTGAGGAGGTGGGGCGGAGACCCCAGAGGGACGGGAGAAGCTGAGGGGGCCCAGGAGGCCATGGGCCTGCAGGGGGCATGAGGGAAGAGAGGCAGCCTGCTGGTGGGACACTGACTGGAAAGGGAGAAACTGTGGAAAGGCCAAAAGTGCCTCCTCTCCCCTGACCGTAACCACCCACCTGGCTGCAGTCACTGCCCCAACGTTGGCCACATAAAGGACTCCTGCCCAGGTCATCTGGACACCTCTGTGTGACCAGAGATGCCAGAGCCCTTCCAGGAAGAGTGTGGGCTCTGCATTTGGCCACCTGGGTGGTCCCAACACGGCCACCACCAAGGTGATCGTCACAGGTTGGTGTCCTCCCTGGGTGTCAGTGTCCCCACCTTTAAACAACAGAAACAATCATTATTCACACTAATACTCTCCTCAACACGGGCAATCCTGCCCCCTGGGGAATGTTTGGCAATATCTGGGGACCATTTCCGCTGGTTACAACTTGGGGAGGGTGTAACTGGCATCTACGCGTCAACAGGGCCAGGTTGGGAGACCTTAGTCTCCCCACCAAGGCCTGGCACATGGGGCTTGATGCCTGTCCTGCTAACACCACGAAGTCCCTAAGCTGAGAGTGGGGCCCAGAAAGAGGCCCATGGGACATAGGAGCAGCCTCACAAACTGGACTCAGGGACACAATGCAGAAGAGCCGTCATCAGCTTACTGAGAGCTGATCACCACGGCCACAGCTCGCAGAGGCCACGTCCCCGTGTGTGCGTGTAGGGGGCTGACCTAGGTTCCCCGTTGGGGAAGGCTCCGTTGTGTGACTCTGAAGGGAGGCAGTCTCCCCTCCCCGCGGCCACCTTTCTCCCCCCAGCCACAGAGCAGCTGCTCCCTGAGGCTCCATGACCCAGATTGGCCAGTGGCGCCTCCTGGGGGAGGAAGCTGTTCCAAACTCCTTCTCTGCTCAGAGCTCTGGCCGCCAAGGGCTTGGTTCCCACCCACTTTTGAGGCCACACTCACCTCCAAGCTCTGTCATGTCACCCTCAACAGCCACGCTCACCAAGCTCTGTCATGTCACCTCCAACAGCCACGCTCACCTCCAAGCTGTCATGTCACCTCCTCCACATCTTCTCTTCCTCATGTCAACAGGCCCCTGTGCTAAGTCTGCCCATCCCTGGCCCACACTATATGACACTTTCTTCCTCCTGCTCCTTCTTACTCCACTCAAGCTCAATGACCTGTCTCTCCTCTGACCTTCTGGAATGTTCACCACCCTCATTGCATTCTAGCATCAATCCAATCCAGTCTGAAGTGCTCTATAAGGGTCTGTACTGGCTCCCCAAGGACCCATTAGAATTCCTGACAAAGCACTAGGTCAGGAATCCTCCATTGTGCCTCCCCCCCGCCCCCACTGAGGGACACCAGCTTGCGCTGGGACCTCTTGAATTGAGTTTGGGGGGGGAAGCGAAGGGGGCAGGAGAGAAGCTCCAGACCAGGTCAACAGCATCACCCACACACACCTGGACTGGTTGACAGGCACTATGCCTTTGTACCAGGTCAGAGGGTGACAGCCAGCCAGCCATAACACGTCTGCCAAGGGCAGTCGAAGAGCCGACGCCCCAGGATCCCTGGCTGCTAAAGAAACAAGAGGGACGGAGCAGCGAACGCCCTGCTGGGACAGGGCGGAGACCATGTTGGCCTGTTTACTGGTAAATGCCTGGCTCGCTGCACCCAGGAAATGGTTATTTGAGGAGGGGGAAGGAGAAAGGGAGTGTGGAGGCAGGAGAGAAGAAAGCATAAAGAAGGGAGGGAGGGGGCTGATAATTAATAAATAAACTCCTAGGATCCTGAGAGGGAACCAGAATCCCAGAGCCCAGGTACATCTTGAAACAGAGTTCAGGTAATAAAACTGTTGCTCCTGCCCCAGGACTGGATCTGAGGCCAGTTCCCGCAGGAGCAGAAGAAGGTGGCAATACTCATCTGGGGATTTTGTGGGAGGTGGGGACTGTGGAGGCGCATTTGGAAATTCTTTGATATTAAGTGTCAATTACACACTGAATTTCCTTACCTTATAGAGCAACTTGTTTCTCTTTTTAAAATTCCCATTAACATGGACACTGGCAGATTGGGACAGGGTAAGGGAGATTCAGACCTAAATGCCACCCTTGCCTTCAACACCCCCAAAATTGTCACAGTCGAGTGGGGGGCTGGGGAAGTACTGGACAGACCCTGGCACACAGTTGGGTTTTCTAGCACAGAGCGATTCCCTGAAGTTTGCACACCCAAGTGATCTGCTCCCTGAGAGGACTCAGCCTTGAAACGGGCACTCTGACCGGAAGCTAGGCAGAATCAGCTGAGCATAATAACTAGTTATGCATAAAAATTAGTTATGCATAATGACCCTCTCATCCCACTATTAGAAGCCACTGTGCTGTTAGGCATTTCTTAGGACCTGCTAACCCTCCTCCCAAACCAGCCAAGTGCGTGCCTATTCTGACTATTTCCCCCTGAAGCACGTGCAGTTTTGCTAATCAGTGTGGAGGCTGTTCTTGCCCCAGGTGAACCAGTGGAGAGTCTCTCTTCCCATGGGGGACTCAGGAGGAATCCTCAGGAGGAGGATTCAGAAACCCTGATTTTCAGTGGTTATCGCAGATCTAGGAAGGAAAGTTGGAAAACTGAACACATTTTTCTATAGTCACTCATTTCCTGGCCTGAATTTAATTTTTCTGAAAAACTTAATTTTACTTCAAGTACAATTTTAAGTTTGGGACACTCCAAGTCCTAAATATCTGACTTCCTATAATGCTATCCACAGGATAAGGGCTACAGGTTACACATTCCTTCCTGTTCTGTCAAAGAGAACAACTAAGCTGTCTACTGTGGACAGAGCCATCTGGTGGTGGGCTTGCTCAGCATCTTACATGCACAGAGGTGACATTCAAGTGAGCTAAGAACAGGGATGCATAAGCTTTGACCAATCAGAATGACCAGTACCGCCAGCCACCTGCAAATCCGCTGAATCTCAGTGCTGCGTTTCTCCACCGCCTCAAAGAGGGCACCTTCCCGGTTCCTTCACCACCTGCTCCAGAATGCCCATGTTCCTCCTTAAACCCTCCTATGCGCCCTCCCTTTTCTACTCCCACTTACCAACTTCAGGAATGTGAGTGTTTCTCCTTTCCACTTGAGAAACTCACATGCATGCACGCACACACCTGCACACACTCTTGGCTCATGCATCCAAGTAAAATGGCCATCGTGCCCCCAGGTCAAGGCAAAAAATACAAAACACATATGAGAGTGAAATGATTCAAAGAGAACCGGCATCCTCAACCCCAGATGGCCTTCGAAGGGAGCAGACGTTACCTTCAGACAATTTCCTCTGCTCTGACCCCTCCCTAACCCACCCTACTGTTTCCCAAAGCGCTGGTTCCTGACACACCCATCGCTCACTGAGTGATTGTGCGCAGCTATCCCACCGCCACCTCCACAACGGCCCCTTCCTAAGGGCGGGGATGGTTTTCTCTCTGTTCCCAGTTACATCCCCTCCTGGGACCCAGTCTGCCACACAGTAAGTGTTGAGGACATGTGCTGAAAGAAGGATCGTCCCTGCAGGTGCACGGCCGAGAGAGCAGCCCTGCTGTCAGATCGCCCGTCGCTGTGCAGTGATGGCTGCCCCACACCAGCCCCGGGAGGTGCAGGAGCATGAATGTTTGTACGACGCTCTCTGACTAAGTGCTTGACACACACTGTGCTGGCCTTTTGGCAACCCTACAAGGTGGGAGCAGAAGTCAGGACCCCGTGGCTTTTGATGGGAAAACTTGGGCCAAACCACAGCTCAGCCAAAGGCCCCTCAGAGGCCACAATCTCTGTAGGTTTTGATTTCCTTGTCTGAGAAATGGGCGGCGATCCTGAAACTGCCCTGCTCTGAAGGTGAACGCAGGGCTTAGAACAGGGACACGTGGTGACGTGCTCTGCACTCTGTTACAACGTCAATTTTTCGGAGTATGGAGGCTGTGAGCATCTCAATAGTGTCTGCTTACGCCTCCAAGTCAAAAAAACCCCTAAAGAAAAAAGTCCCTTTTTTTCCTCTTTAAAATGATGTTGTTTTCACTGCTTTCAGATTTGTTTTCGTTGACCCGCTGGTATTTGGTTCTTGTGATAAGTAGATGATCATTATTTCTGACCCTAATATAGCCATGTGTTTTCATGCTTCCTACTCCCACACAATCTTTTTGGAACAAACTATCACACAGATTGCTCACAACTGTGGATGCCTCAGATACAAATCCTTAATAAAGATGCCAAGTTGGTTCAGCAAATGTCAGAGATTTCTGATGTCACGAGGAGGAAGACGTTCTCATTAAATATTTGAATGCTGAATGAGTATATTAATTAAGCACTCAGAGAAACACACTCTTGTTCAAATGGCTCTTCCCTCCCCACCATCGAGTGAACAGAATCTCATCAAGCGTGGGTTTGGGTGCCTCTGGGGCCCTTGGCACCTCAGAAGAATCCTGACAGAGATTCCATGCCCCACACAGGAGAGCCAACTCCCTCTGGTCCTGCCCTAGCAGGTCTGGTCGTGGGGTTCTGACACATCCCATTAATGATGGGTTAACCTGAAAAGGCAATGTGAGGGGCCCAGGAAGATCTCCAGCCCCATGACTCAGACACAAAAGCACCCCCACTTTGGTTCTGAGCCTCCCAGCTAGTCCACAATTACAGATAATAGAGCTCAACTCCTCTACTTGTTAACTGGGTAACCCGGCCAACTGGTCGACCCTCTCTCATGTGCTGCAGGCTCTGCAGATGGCATTGCTGGGGTCCACTGGGCCAATACTGGGAGGTGACTGTGCAGGCCCTTCCCAGTACACTGCTGTCATCTACCCAGATTAGCCCCCGGAACAAGGTGCACTCTGCTCTTTCACACTCAAACTTTCTCCACTCCGTTCCCTTCTGCAAAATGTCTCAGTTCTTTGTAAACCATCTTCCCAACTTCCTTTTCTCCCTACTGCAGAAACCCCCCCAGCTTCCCCTGGGCAATTTCCTCAGGGGTATTTTTGTCCCTCAAAGTTGACACTGTCTTTTTCTGTCTCTTTGTCTTGATCATCTCGTTAAGAATCTTGATCCTCTTATCCCTGGGTTTGGCCTTTGAGGGCTGGTCTCATAGTCCGGCCACCTGGTCTTGGATTCCATTTGATGAGCACTGTCCTTTCCAGACACCTTCACTCATGTCTGGAACCAGCTCTTGAGGAGTTGGGAAGGGAGAATGCAAGGTTCCCTGATGTGGGCTGAGTCTGCTTCCCAGGGTGATTTGGTGATCCCAGAGAGAAATCTGAAGACCCAGAAGCCCAAAGGCAATATTGCCTGATGCTGGGACTTGGCCATTGGGATGCTTTAGGTCCAATAGTCCTTGATATGGCTTTCAAGAAAAGTTTTGGGTAAGAACAATAAATATGCTTTTTTTGGACACTGTGTGTTGATGGGACTCTTCCTAAGGTGACATCACCACAATGAGGATGGCCATTGGTCCACCTGCCTAGCAGGATGGCTTCATGGAACATTTACTGGATGCTTGGGGCATCTTGACTCATCCTTCCAAAGACCCTCCGAGACAGGAACTATGATCACCTTTTACAGATAAGGAAGTGCAAACTCAGAAAGAATAAGCCATTTGCCCCAAGACACAGTGAGGAGATGGTGGCCCAGATCTGAACTCAAGCCGTCTGATTCTACATCCATTGCTCCTTACTCTAAGGACTGTCCTGGGGTGGGGACAGCATCTTAATATGGGCCCTGCCAGGACTGGATTTCTCCAGAGATGGTGGTCCTTAGGTTTCTCTCTGTGTTTCCCGTTTAGATTCTAAGTAAATTTTATTTTCTGCTTGTAAAAATACTTTACGGTCAATGACTTGCTAAAACCAGCTTTTATTGTTGATGGCTGGTCCCCAGAGCTGCAGGTGACAAGTCAGAACCTCCCTGAAGATCAGCTATGATGCACCTTCAACAAATTACGCTGATGGACAGAAATGACAACAGGGCCATTGGATCTAACTCTCAATTAGTCCATCAGGCTCTCTCTATGGTTTAATTGTGTGCAATTATGCTTTTTCAGATGTTCAATTTGTTCTTGAAATTGTTTCCATTGTAACGGTCTTTCTAAAAGCTTCAACGAAAGGTGTCATCTACATAAAGAAGACGCATGTGAAATTAGCACCTTCAATATCTGTTCTAGAAAGGAGTTGAGAAGGGGTTCTGAGCTGGGGTGGAGAAACGTAACAATGAAAATGAAATCACCAGGCTTGTCCCAGGAAAACAGCGCTGCCTACTGAGGACAAGATGTCCCAAATACGTCTGCAGGCCCCGCGTGAGCTCCTGAGAGACAAGACCCCATTTAACCCTCACGCCGACTCCGTGAGGAGGTGCGCTCAGCTCCGTTTTACAGACAGGGAGGGTGGTCTCAGGAAGGTGCTCAATAACCTCCCCACAGTCACCTGCCGGCATGAGCAGGGTCACAGTGTGCACCCAGGCCCGTTCCACTCCCAAGTCCAAGCTCTCACCCTCACACTCCACTTCTCCTGCATCCCCATTCCACCCAAATGTTTTATGTCATTCCTTTAAATGACAATTTGCCTCAAAGGCACACATCCCAAGTTCATTTAACTGATTTATTGAATAATTTATTGTGGTCCACAGTGGTAACTCAGGTTCATCCCACGGCCCCAAGTGGCTTCAAAGTGATGGCTTCAGGCCTCCTTGTCTGAAGAAGGCGCCTGGCCCCTCAATGAAGCCCCAAGGCTGCTCGGCTCTTCGTTTCTGCAGCCAGCTGCCCCGTCTCGAGTCCCTTCTAACTCAAATGTGAAGATTCTCAGCAGGGGCAATTCTGCCTCCCAGGGGACATGTGGCAATGTCTGGAGACAGTTTTGGTTGTTAAATGGGGTGGAGAGGTGTTACTGGCCTCTAGAGCCCAGGGGTGCTGCTAAACACCCCACGATGCACAGGACGGCCCCACTACAGAGAACCATCCAATCCCAAGTGCTGAGGTTTGGAAACCCCACTCTAGTAGCACAGCAGGACCTGAGCCATCTGCAGAGGGAGGCTCCTGGGGCAGGGCAGCTCTGGATCCCTTGTGTCCCCCTGCTGGTACCTTTGGCCAGGCTGCCAACATGTGGTCTTTAGATGGAGGCAGACGGATGCCATCATGTCCTGATGCCAGCATTTCAATGCCAGCTGTCCAGCGAACTTCTTATCTCGTGCATCTAGAATGCACCCGACAGATTGATGCCCCTTCTTATTTTTTGCAAACTAACCACCACAGTCGGTGGACATCAGACACTCCCTCCTTTCCGAGGGAAGAGGTGGTCACAGTACATTAAACTTAGTGATGATCCGGGGTCATTTACATAAGTGTGTTTCCTCTATAAACACATGAACTGAGAGAACAGGGCAGCATGTTATGGACTGAATGCTTGTGTGTCCCCCCATTCATGTGTTGAGACTCTGACTCCTAAAGTGATGGTGTTTGGAGGGGGGGGCCTTTGGGAGGTGATTGGGGCCCCCATGATGGGATTAGTGCCCTTGTGAGAAGAGGCACAAGGAAGCTTCCTGTCTCTCTTTCTCCACCATGTGAGGACACAGCGAGAAGCCAGGGAGAGATCCCTCACCAGGAACTGAATCTGTTGGCACCTTGATCTTGGACTTCCAGCCTCCAAAACTGTGAGAAATATACACCTATTGTTTAAGCCGCCTGGACTGTGACATTTGTTACAGCAGCCGAGTTGACCAAGACAGTGCAAAAGCCATCGGCAACTTCTCCCTGGCGCTCCTGTGTTTCGTAATTATGGACACAGAGAATCACAACCAAGTTTTCCCTTTCCTGCATTTCCTGCTGCTTGATTCATTCCTGGTTTCCAACCAGAGGCAAGTCCTGGAGGATTGATCCAGACAGGAGGCCTGCCCTGAGAGGACAGAACCTAATTGTGAGTCGCAAATTAACAGCCAGCGGCCGCCAACCTGCAGAGCATGCTTCCCTATGTGTCTGGGAACGCAGAGCTTTGAGGGGGGCTTGTTTTAATAATTATAGTTTATACTTAATCTATTTTTGTTTTTAAATTAAACACCTTTGTGTATCAGAGATCTTCAGACAGAAGCACACACTCTTCATTGCAAAGAGGGGTTTTCATCTCTGGCAAATTAAGTAAAATATAAAATTAACAAATGTAAATAATATCAACCATCACATTAAATATTAAAGCCATATTAAATCTCAGTGGCTACATATTACTTCCAGGAAGGACCCTGAACGATAAACCATCCTTACCAGCGCAACCCCCAGCTGTTGGGTGCTTCATGTTGGAATAACATTTCCCCGGGCGGCCGCCACTCTTGTTCGCTGTATTTCTGCCAACTTGTGCAAGCCGGAGGACGGCAGTGAAGCCCCGTTTGACAGATGCGGGCATCAACAACTTCGTTACTCTGATTGACTGCATGGTATTTTAGGGAAATTAACCTGTCCAAAAAAATTCTTTATTACTGTGCTCGTGCACAGATGGAAATGTGAACTTGACAATTCTGGGTGCTAGCTTTGCAATTAACTGAAATGTTTCAATAGACTAATGAACTCTCATTCGAGGCATGTTCCCTGTCAGCAGAGGAGACAGGCTGTTGTCTGAGGAAGAGTTACGGAATGTCAAACAGACCCCGACAGCCATGTTCCCTGCAGCGGGGCGGGCGGGGCAGCACAGAAGGGAAGGATGCAATGCCCAGCACCAGGCGGCCCCAGGAGCCAAGCACCCCAGTCGGGGACCGTGGTCCATTAGAATTCCTTTCTTACACTCAAACTCCTCCTGATGGTGGGTTTTCTATAGAAACCTCAGTTCACAGTGCTGAGCTTTGAGTGAAGAAATACTGATGGTGCCATTTTAAGAAATTCACAAGAACAAATATTAACAGTGTGATTGGAAAACAGAAACAGATGCTAAGGATTCCTTGAACGCTTGGAAACAATTACATTTAGCAGAGAAATCTCCACAAACCCACAGACGTGATGGACAGTGGCCAGACTGAATTGGGACGAACCCAGAGACACAGGGAAGCTGAAACTTCCTCTGAGGAAGACAGAGGGTTGAGAAAATAGGCTCGAAATTCCTGTTTGATAAGCCGAATGGTGTGCCTAGCGAGATGTTTCAATTTTGTATCTGATCCTTATTACAATGTATAAGCCCACTCTCTGCAGACAGATAAACAAACAAACATTCCTCTCCAGGGAGCCTACTGGGAAACAAAAGAAATGGGTTTCAATTAAAGGGACTAAAATTAAAATAATTTAAACATCTTTGTTAATGAATTATGGAATATGTTCGTAAATAGCAAACTTCTCTATCTTTCTAGCTATAGTTTGTATACATACAAATCTTCAACAGATAGACAGGTAGGTAGGTAGGTAGGTAGATATAGATGACAGATAGATATACAAATCTTCAACACATACACAACATCTATGTATCTATGTATCTACGTATCTATCTATCCATCTATCCATCTTTTCTAAGGATATGATAGCACAAGGCTTTATACACCCACGCCAGAGGATGTGCCCTTGACCCTGCATCTCAGCCATAAGGAATCCCGGGAAGACGAGCACTGGCAGCAGCTGTGGTTCCCTGTCTGGCTCCTCCTGAATTCTGGGCCACAGCATGTCACCAGCTATAGTCCCCCTTCCACCAGGCATCTCCTGGAAGCCCAGGGGTCAACGTGCTCCACTCAGGTGGTCCCTGGCGTGCTCCTCAGCAGTCACACTCCAGTTCCGGGCCATGCCTGTCGGCATCAAGTGCGCACAGCAGTGTCCTCCCCACGCACACTCCGTGGAGCGTCGCCCTTCCTCCCCTGTCGAAGGGGAGGGGCCGCCCTCCTGAAGCCCTAAGCTCCTTCCTATCCAGTGCACAACCTCGCGTGGAAACTTCCACCCTGTCCAGCGACATGCTCGTTGTGACACAGATTGCAAATGGCTTGATGCCTTCGTGATGAGGCACTAGAATCTAACATGGGATTCTGCCCTCTGAGCCCGAGATGCGCAGATCCCTGAGCAGGCTGAACCGATTCAAGTGAACACCACTACATTCTGAAAACCAAGGCAAGGGGCTAACTGACTGGATGTGAACTGTGGTCCAGGACCCAGCGAGTCGTTAGCATTTTGTAAAGCTTTGCTCCGTGTGAACCCAGAGAGTTATTATCACCATTTTGTTTTTAGGGATAGTTTGGGGAATGAAAAATAGCTATTTGGGTTTTTAAAAAATAGATTCTGTGAGCTGGACACAACGTCAAGAGGGCATTTCCCTGATTGATATCCTCCTACTTCTGGAGAGACTGAAAAATAAAGCAGGAAACATGAAAGGGGGATGGCTGGAGGACAGCACGGAGGGAGAGGATGGGAGACGCTGCAGGAGGAGGTTGTTTTTGTCCTCTGGGTGATCGGGGAGGGTAAACCTGCAGACATTCCCCTCTGCTCCTCAGCAGCAAGGATGTCACAGAAGAGAAGCAGCTGGTGGCAACGCCTAACGCCTGCTGGGCCAGGTGCTCGGCAGAACGCCGGGCCAGGCCTGCTTGTTGAATCTCACCGTAACCTGAGGGGATGCTGCTGTGCACGTTACTGCACAGAAAGAGGAGGGTGTGTGAACCCGAGTCCCCTGCCACCAACCTAAGCTCCCCTCTGTCGAGACATCTGCATCCCCACCTCGGTGAGGAGGGCGGCGTTCTGACTGAAAGATGCTGAGAGCTCACCCCGTCTCCCTCTGCTCTGTCTCCTCCCTGAAACCCCCTTGCAGTGGAAGTCTGAGTCCTTAGGAAAGAAAGGGCAACGCGCTCCAGACCTAGTGTTGCTCACGTGAGTTAATTTTCAGTTAATTGAAAAACAGTACCTTCCATGAGGGTGCTCTAAATCTTCACCGGGTCCATAAAACACCTAACCCATCGACCCGTCCGCCCGGCAGTTATTGAACGCCTGCCCGCACCAGGCACTGTGCCTGGAGCGGACGTGCCTCCAGGCCTGGATTTGGGATGACCAGACGGGGCTCTGAGCAGGGATCCCAGCGGGGAGCTTACAGCCCAAAGGGAAGAAACCCACTTCTTCTCTTTGGGATGTCGCTCAGCACCACCATCTAGCCAGTCCCACAAGGCTGACTTGCTTTGTTTGTTTGTTCATTCGTTCATTCATTCATTCATTCAGTAACTCCCCAGTGAGCACTGCCACGTGCCAGGCCCTCCCGGAAGCAGTGGATGTGTCTGTGGATACCACAGTGTTCCTGCCCTCATGGGATTCACCTCTTAGCAGAAAAAGACAGACGCTAAACAATGACATAAGTGTAACGTTGAACACGCCACGTGTTCTGAAGACAACACACCAAGAGGCAGCAGAGAAGGTGGTTGTGGGGCTCGGGGCCGGCCTCTCTGAGGAGGTGGCGGTGGGCGAGACTCCAGTCGGGGGAGAGTGACACGCAGGGGCTAGGAGTAGCGTGCGAGGCCGTGCTCCCTGAGCATGTAACCTCCAGCTGCTGGCTGTGCACATGACTCCCGCCACGTTTGCCAGACCCCGCTCCTACACTCCCCGCAGATTCGGCCTCAGAAATCTCACGTGACCCCGCGACAGGATCCCACCAACCCCCACTCCCGCCCTTCCCACCAAGAGCTCTCAGAGGGCCCTCCTAGCACAGGGCTCCATCAGTAATATTCCACCGCCCCAAATCCTTCCGTGGCTCCCCATGGCACCCAGCACACCCCTTGGTCGGGCACTCTGGGGCCAGTTGCCCCCTCCTCCTCACTTCTCTGAGGGATCGGTTCCCTCCAAGGGCAGTCCCTGCTACTCAACTGTGCACAACCTCTAACTTGTGGGAACTCACGCCTCTTCCTGGAGCGTCCTCCTCTCCAGCACCCGGCGTGTTCCCAGCAGCCGAGAGCCCCTGTGGCAATGCCCAGGCCCTCAGCTCCAAGCAAGACCCCACGCAACCCTTTCCTTCCACTCACCCACCCCACGTCCCACCCTCCTGGGTAGACGTTCCCTGACACAATATGTGACAACAAGTGCCCGAGACCAGTGCAGACCGCCAACCACGCGCAAAGGATGTTGCTTCCAGGCTGACCAGGGCAGACACGGGGCATGGAGAGAGGGAAGTCACCCCGGCTCACAGAACTGAGAAACGGTAGTGTCCGCTGGGAGGTTACTGGGCAGGAGGACATCATCCACGTCATTTAAACCTCATCTGCAGGGGATGCTGCGAGGCTTGATTTGAAGGAAATAAAGAAACATATGGGTGTTAAGTCCTGAAATCCACGTTTTCTGCTCTTGAAGAATGTATCAATTTGCCCGTTCTTCTAAGTCACGCGTGGGTGTTCATCCAGCTCACAGAGACGGGCTCAGACCCACGTGCGTGCCTCCCCTTGAGAGCCCTTCACCCTGCGTCTTCTGTCCCCTCAGCCACTTGGCCCTGGTCTCTTCCCAGCCGTCCAGCTGCTCCCCGTGGACACACTGCTCCCAGAGGACAGGAAGACGTGCTGAGGACGTGTAGCAGGGGCCACACGCCCCATACACCTGGCTAAGAACAGTGGTGGGTTTTCAGGCCTGGGTCTGCCGAGTGTACGAGCCTCCAGAGGCCGCTGAAAGGTCAGCCCTTAAATCGAGAGCACTCCGAGAGGTATGCAAGGACCCGGGGTTACTACCGATTTTGGGGTGCAAACATCCCGTGGCAGGAAGAAAAGAGAGCTGGAAGAGCCTTTCGTGGTAGCCATGTTGACAGCAAGCCCGGCGGATGGAAACCCGTTCAGAGGATTTGGTCCTAAGTGACACTGAGCCGTGTTCCCCCCATCTCTGCTCAGATGCCAGCGCAGGGCTACCCTCTCCGGAACAGGGACATTTCTGTTATTTAACACGCCAACCCGCCCGGTGTTTTCCTTTACTGTGCAGGAAAAGAGAATTAAGTTTGCCGGGTGACTGTCTGACCATCCCAGGGATGGGCAGGAGGGTTTCTCCTGGGGGTGATCCAAGCACAGGAGCCACTCTGGTTTTCTTCTCTTTCCTCCATCTGGGTTGATACTGGCACTGTGAGACCCCCAAAGATAGATGTCTCCCACCCCATGGACACTGAGGGACTGGGGACGTGAGATCGCAGGTGAAGTACCTCACCGCCGACACGAAGGCGGGGCGGGGTGGACGGCTGTCCACCCTTCCTCCCAGGCCTGCCTGACGATAGTCTGCAGGTGACCAGCTATGGTTTTAGGGGGCTCTGAAGCCAGGGGGCTCCCCCTGACCCCTGACATGTGTCTTTCCCATCAGAGATGACAGTGCTGACCCAGAGTGGTCAGGGAGAAAGCTCTTGGGCTCTGTGGTCTCTCCCGCCCCAGCTTTTCCTAGTTGTAGATACGGCTGTGTGGGCTTACAGCATGGACCCCTCATCCGTACAGTGGGGTTACTATGAGTCCCCACCCCAAAGGACTGACAGAACAACGCATGTGGGGCCCCGAACCACAGGGGCAACTCCAGACGCGCTCCCCTCCTCCCCTGATGGAGACGCCCCAGGCCTGCACTGGAGCCCAGTGCGTACACCCAGATCTCGGAGAGGAGACGGTGATGCCACGGGTGCCGCGGTAATGGCAGAAGAAGTCCCACAACTTGATGAGCTTCTCCGGCTGGATTCGCTCTCACCAGCACCCTAAATCGAGAAATGCAAGATTCAGTTGCCCTCATTTTCATATGCGCTGCTTTTATAGAAATCGTGAATTCTGCTCTCTCAGATCCCTGCATTAATAATTACGAGGTCTGCTGGGAAACGCAGAGCTAGCTGGGCCCAGACGCACACTTTTTCCCTAAGACACTACAAAGAGACAAGAGAAAATGCCAAATCATGATTCATCAGAGAGTCAACAGGCATATGTTTAGCATAAACGTTTCCAACTACCTGCCATCCATTAATTTATTTTTCTTTATGAAATGTTAATGCCGGGGACTTAAAAGTTCGTAAATAAGCTACACTTGAGCACTTTGAGGCTTAACTGATTAGAAATGTTTTTCCTCACTGGAAGTTGCTCATTTAAAAAAAAACATGCAAAAGGTGTGAATATGTTTGAAATGTACAGAATTCCAACACAGCCAGAAGGGCATCTTCTAGAAGAGGCCTCTTCCGGTGATGGTGGGTGCCCGTCTGACTTCTGGCACTCTGTGGGTGGGAAGAATTCGCCGTTTTGTTGCTGAACTTGGATGAGACAGACAACAGGGTGAAGCAGCTCTCCCAGTCGGGAGGGTTGGACTGGGGATGTGCCCTGCCGTGGATCTGCGCAGGCGGCCCGTGTCCCGTCTTCAGGGCGTCTGCGAGAATAGCTCCCTTTAGTGAGCTGCTCTCACTGAAAGATGAGGACTCGGGGTGCAGCTTGGGTCAGGTTTGCTCATATCCTCTGGGGTGTCTTCTCTGGCACCAACCAATTCTCCAATTCTCCAACACCAAAACTGGGCGTCCACAATCCACTCCAATGGAACACGAATTACCTGGAGTCAGTGCAGCCCCCCCAGGTTAAGGGCCCAGTCCCATATGACCATCCCCACTTTGGACACCAGTCACAAGTCCCAGGTTGCCACCTGTATTTCTGACCAACTAGCTGTAAATTGGGGGTTTCAACGACCCCCTCCTCAGGGTTAATAATTTGTAGAACGTCTCACAGAACTCAGGGAAAGTTTACTTATGTTGACTGGTTATTATAAAGGATACAACTCAGGAACAGCCAGATGGAAGAGATGCACAGGGCAGTGCGATGGGGTCAGAGCGTCCATGCCCTCTCCCAGCGGCTGGAAGTGCTCACCACCTGGAAGCTCCCCAAATCATTGTTCAAGAGTTTATAGAGCTCATGTCCTGCCCCCTCCCCTCCCCTGAGGTCGGTGGGTGGGGCTGGAAGTGCCAACCCTCTAATCATTTGGTCTTTGGTGACCAGCCCCATCCTGGGGCTACCGAGGGACGCCCTCTAAGTCATGTCATTAGCATCAACTTGGGTGTGATGGAAGGGGGCTTGTTAGGAGTAACAGAAGACACTCAGGAAACTCTAAGGGTTTTAGGAGCCCTGGGCCAGGAACCAGGGACAAAGACTAAATATATTTCTTATTATACCACCCATCCCCCTCCAGCTGCCTCCACCTCTCCTGCGTGTCCTGCCTCTGTAGGATGAAACAGCTACATCGAGACGTGGTCATCGCAGCCATCACGGGGACCCTAAGACACACAAACACTTCAGCTGCAGCACGCCTGGAAAATCAAACACCAGCAACCTCTGTGGGGAAACAAACAAGCTCTCCCTGAAGTCCCGAATTTGAGCTTCAAGCATGTTGGAAACAGTTGCAAAGAGCACAAAGGCTGTGGAGCGCACTGCTCCCAGGGGCATGCTGACCACACACACTGGCCGAGGATGGAGCTCAAGACAGAAAGGGATGAAGGGATTGAAGCAGACACGGCTCAGACTGCCCCCCACCACGAGCCGGTCCTCTCCTTCTTGGAATTAATTATTTCCCTGGTGGTTTAGGTATCTAGTTCTTTAGATTTATTTATCTTTTGAAGTCTTTTTTTTTCCAGTTTTTTTTAAGTATCACATCTTGGATTCTGCTCAGAGAAGGACAGTTTATAAATGACTCCTACTAACACCAACGTGGAGGTGATGAAAAGAAATGTGTGTTCAACAGGGAGGCAAGCATGTTTCTAGGGAAATATTAAGGCGTGAGAATATCGCTTCGTTGACTTGAGGTTTCTCCCACTGATGACACGTGCAAACGGGTGTCTGGTCAGATCTGTAATGAGGGAGAAGGTCCGGCCACTTCAAGATGCGCTACCGTGGACACTCAGAATAAAGCCTCTGCTCACTCTGCCCAGAGGGCAGCTTGTCTCTCTGAGCCACCTCTGATGTTTAAACCCCTCAAAGTCGTGTTTGCTTTTGGAAGCTCTGGGTGAAGACCGGGCGGTGGCAGGGAGGCTGGGAGTGTGAATGGAGACAGGGTGTAGGGGGAGAGAGGGTGGGGGAAAAGCTTCCCAGGGAGGTGAGAAGAGATGAAAGAGATAAGGCAAGAACCTATGCAGGGTCACAAGAGATACTGACGCTCAAAAACCTCCTCTCCCTGAGCAAGCAAGGCCTCTGGTTCACACCTTGACTCACCCTCCTGTAGGTGTGACAGGCTGTTCCCCAGTCATTTTCTGCTTTGCACACAACACAGAGATAGTGGTAGAGGCTCCTTAAGAGCTGAGTTCTCTGTAGTAGAAATTAGGCAGAAGAGATGGCCAAGACCAAAGAGACTGAGGAGGAGAAAGGAGAGTCCAGAAACAGACCCACATGTGTGCAATCCCTACCTCACACCAAACACCCAAGCAAAGTCCTCGCAGATGACAGACCTCAGTGCCACGTGTAAAACCACAGCTTTAACGGACAATGCAGGGGGCTGTTTGTGACTTGGGGGTAGGGAGAGATTCTTTAAATGAGACCCAGAGTCCAAACCATGGCATCAGAATGAAGGATTTCCATTCTGTAAAGTCCATAATTGACAAAGGCAACCAATGAGGACCAGACCAGAGGCGTTCCATCTTGAAAACTCAATGATGTGCATGACATCCAAGAAACCTTGGCAAAACCACAAGAAAAAGGCAGGAAAAACAATTTTTTTAAATGGCAAAGGATATAAGTGGAGAGTTCACAGACGGGATAACTCAAATGGCAACTGAGCAGGTGAAAGGAGGCAAATTCAGAGAAACACTCATCAAAGCACAAAAGAGCCCACCTTATGCTCACTGGGCTCCAGAACACGAGAGATCACCAAGCGCGGCCACTGGTTTCCTTGTTTCACGTCCCGTTTTAACAGTGGTAATTAAGAAAGACAGAACGAGACGTCCTCCCTTAAAAGGCTTGACTGGGCTAATGTCAAGCCATATGTGTCTGCCCTGGACACATGACGCTTGAAGGGTCCACGGACCCCGAAAGGCTGAGAGGGGAAGCTGGCCTGGGATTCAGCAAGAGATGGAGAAGCCGGCATGGCTCTAGATGTCCAGCACTTCCCTGAGGCCTGAGGCTGCACAGCCTGGCCCTGACAGGTGGGTCTTCATGCAGGTGCCACAGAGCCAATGCCACAGCAGCCTGGCCCTGGGCGTGGAACCCGGACATCTGCTCTCTGATGAGGGGGTCATGCTCGTCCCCCAGTTTGGCTGAATGTGTGACGGCTTCATTGGCAAGTGTCTCTGATACTCTCAACAGTGACGCCTGCGGCCTGCTGGCCACACCCACCAACCACAGAGTGATGAGGATGGAGCGCAGGTGGCTGGACCAGTGACGGGAGAGTGGAGCGTCCAGCATGCAGGGCTGCAGAATCCCAAACAAAAGGAGAGGAAGTGAGGAAGGCTGAATGGGCCGTGGTCTTGGCCATGTCAAATATTCCTACACCACAAACCAAAATTGTGAGAATAAAGAACAAAGAGCCACCTGCTCCAGAGTCAGGCCACTCCAGGTGCTGAGGGGGCAGTCATGGGCCAGGCAGGAGTCCTGGAGACCACCCGCTCCAGGCTGGGGAGCTCTGTCCAGGGCGCTGCAGTGTTAGGTGCTGGCGACCCCTGCCTGGGGTACATGGCGGTTCCGTGTGGATGAGCAATAGGCCAGCACATTGGCTGGAGAGGACACTGTGGGGGGTGTCCCCTGACAGGCTCTTCTGCTTTGTTCTCAAGTAACAGCTGCAATGCCCCATGTGACTAAGCCACTGGGTAAATTTACTGTTAGTACTTTCTGGACGTGATCAGCACACCTCCCTGCCAACCCACGTGGCTGACAAATAAACCTGCCCTCACCCAAATAATGCGTGTTGGCTGGACCCGGCAACCAGTGTTACAGAAAGTCGCACATAGCTGGGCTGGATCCTGTCTTCCAGCCCAGAACCCAGCAGACACTCTGGGGGTGAAGGGGAGGGAGATGGAGAGAGAGACAAAGGAGGGAAAAGCTCCTCTTTACACCAGTGGAGCTTGAAACCTAACCAGAGGAGAGTTCTCGAAACATGGAAAAGCAGGAGGGAAAGAGGAAGGAGCAGGCGTCGATCGAGTGTTGGGGCTGGGAGAGGCGGCACGGAAGGAGACCCAGCACATCAGACACGGGGCGGAGCCAGGTGTCCAGTCTGGCCGTGAGAAGGACGCATCACACCAGCCACCCTCCAAAGAAAACCCTTTCTTATTCCTAATAGAGATCTCCGTAAGCCAACCATGCCAGCCCCAAATGAACACTCCGCCAGGAGCCAGACTGGTCTCGGGGCAACCTGGCCCAGGTAGAGAGCGCTGGTCCCGGAGAAGACCCCGGATGCTGCTCCTTCCGCACCTCAGGCCCACAGAGGCCTCATCAATCCACGTGCGGGAAAAACTCCTTAAAAAAGTGGCACATTTTCAACCTAATCTTATTACATCAGCGGCAATTTCATGGCTGCTAACCATTTTGTGTGTTATCTCCCCTTTCTGCACTACCATGTTAGACGTTAGGTCCATTTTTTAAAAGTCTACAAGAAAAATAATTTATGATAAAATCATAAATAATGGGTGTGGGGGCATCAAATGTGTTTTCAAAATAGTTCCTTCTCTTCCTAAATGGAATCAGAAAGCTTTTTGGATTTTTAAAAAATCTTTTTGCTTTCCAGAAGGTCATGGTGTTACTTAGCCCTTTCATGAAAGAAAAAGAAGCAAACAAATATTAAAGGAAAACGTCTCAGTGCATCCCGGGCCGGGAGAAAATCCCACCTTTACATGTGCACATGTTGAAAACCCATCTGGCCCTCAGTTGAGCGTGTATTTGCTTTTCCATCATGTCTGTGTATTCAGCGGAGCATCTGGGTTTCGTGTCCGTGTGGCGAAGGCAGATTAAAACGGGGACCGTGTTAAAACAAGACTGTAAAGGTTAACAGACCAGGAAATGGACAAATCACCGCCACCGGCCACGGCCGGGCCTGCAGCTCAGTCCTTCTCCGCCCTGCCTGAAGCTGCTCATCAGACATTGGGCTCGATTTCCCGCAGGCCAGTTAGACAAACAATTTCTGGACACCTCGGCCTCCCCGAGGTACAGCAGGGACCCCGAAGCCAATTTGGAGGAGATGGCATCTGAGCACCGTCCCCTTCCCCACACGACCTCTTTAAATAAGGTCACTGGGAGTCACTTAACTCGAGTCAAATTAGAAATTCACTTTCTTTCCATTCATGACATGTGGGGGCGGGGGCACAGACACAGCACTGGACACCAGCAAACGCGTGTGCGATGTGACAGGGAGGAGGCCGTGGGGCGGATGAAGTCCCCACTGAAGCGACAGCAGCGAACAGTGAATCCGCCCATTTCCTGGCACATTCTGGTCTCTTTGTCAGTAACAATCATTAAAATACACAGAAGAATTAAAAGAGAAACACATCTGGTGTACACAAGGACAGGACTCTCGTGAATTCTTTTAGCTCTGGAGACACTGTCTGATTTTGCTCTGAGAAATAAGCTCTGGAGTCAGGGGGTCTGGGTTCCAACCCTCCTCCCTGACTTTTGCTGCTGTGTGGCTTCAGGGGAGTTCCCTAGTCTCTCTGTGCCTCAGGCCTCTCGTGTGTGACTGAGGATATAACAGTACCTGTCCCTCATAGGGTTGTCGAAAGAGCAACAGCAGGCCAGGCACGTGGCAGAGTGCCTGGGACACAGCGGCGCGCACGCAGAGATGCTGTTACTGCCATGGTCCCGTGCGTCCAGTCTATCTGCTCCGCGGGTTAGTCTCCCGGCTGTTTCCTCATTTGCCAGATGGACGGGCAGGGCCTCCCCGGACAGCCCACACGCAGAGGCGGGTGAAGTAACATGCCAAGTGGACGGGACTTTGAGCCACGGAGGGCCACGCAAAGCTTCGCTGCTGCGCTGACATTTAACGCAGCCCCGGCTAAGACTCGCCCTCAGGCAGTGTGAGGGCGCAGTCATTCCCGCCTCACTGGCCTCTGGGTGTCCCAAACCTGGGCCCGCCCGTCCTTGGCGAGACCGCCGTGGCCAGACTCCCTCCCCTTACACGCGGTGGGTCCAGGTCCAGGGCACGTTTGTCCAGGGCCTTCTCATCCGGCCGCAGATCACGTCCAAGTCCTGGGCGTCACCAGCTCCCTCCCTGTGCCCTACTTCCTGCTTTCTCTCCATAGTGTTGGCGCTGCCAGGGGCACTGGTCACTTAGGTAACGTGCTGCTTCCCTCTCTGCACAGGGATCCCGTCAAGATGGTGCAACGATGCTTTACTCGTGTGCAAAACCTGTGTCCCGTGAGCAGAATCTGCCAGAGGTGGGTTCTAACGGCATTCTGCCTACTGCCCCAGGGGCAGAGGAGTTACAGAGGAAAGGAGAGTGGGAGAGGGAAAGAGGTGTGTGCGCGTGTGACAGAGCGGGGGAGAGAGAAGAAAACAGGGAGGAAGAGGGAGAGAGGGAGGGTGGGAGGGAGAGACAGAATTAACAGCCCTCCACCACCCAGTGGGCAGCAGAGCTGCGAGCCTCTCTTTACGGAGGGCCTTCGCCGCCCTAGCACTCCAAGGGCTTCATCAAAAGCCAACTTTCTGCGGTGGCCAGCACCTCGTGGCCTCCCCACGCCCAGTGGCAGGCAGGACTCATTACTTCCAATGACAGTAACTCAAGCTCATCACCTGGCCTTAAGGCTGACATCTTCCCAAGAGTGTGGAATTGTATTTCATGGAGAAGTGAAAAGAGGCACCAGGAGTGCCCCGCCTTCCACACCGCTCACACCAGACTCTCCCGGACGAGACACTCCAGACCTGCACTCAGAACCCAACAAGCCTGAGCCCAGCCCCGCCACAAAGGCACGACGGTGGGGGCAGCGCCTGTCCGTCCAGGGCCCGACCTCGCCCTCCTCCCGTCCTTTTCCCCAATTATTCGAGGATCTTTGCTCATTTCCATTTCTCCCCAAGTGATGCCCTTAGCAACGTCCACCGGGAGCTTCGTAATTAGACCATTACCGCAAGCTGCTGGATGGAGGAGCAGCCTGTTTGTCAGATGCCTTGTCCAAAAACCGATAATAAAAAAATCCGCACGAGTGTGTGTTGGGGGTGTGTGTGCACGTGTGCTCTCAAGTGTGAGTAGGAAGGGGGAGTGTCAAGAAGAACAAATGCCAAACAGAAGGGGCGGGGGGACATGATTTGCTGAAAATACCCAAGAGCAAATCTCATTGCTGTCGGCTGGCCTTCTGCCGAGGAACGTGTCGAAAGGAGAGGCTGGAGAAGCATTTCTTCAACTGCCAAATACTTTCCCATTTTGGGTCCTGAGCTCTTCGTGCAGTTATTCAAGCTGCATCACGGTATCAATAACTCATCGGAGATCAGCGTCAATGTCCAGAAAGGCTCATTAGGTGCAAAAAAAGCACTGAGCCGCCGCCTGGGAGATGCTGTAATTAAGTTTGCATCTCATCCTCTGCAAAAGCTCCTGGGCCTCTCACTCTCAGGCGGTCACCGTCGCAGGATTCTTCCTCCAGGGCTTAAAGATATTGTATTCTTGGCTTCAGACACAAGAGTTGATTGGGAAGAAAGCAATGACATCAGCACACTCAATTGGGAGTTAATTCCTTCTAAACAATATGGTCTCTCTGCTAGAATGTGGGGAAGCGGGGAGCACGTCGGGGGCTGGAATGGAGGATTGTGGTAGTTTCTGGCCGGGTTTTAAGAGAAGGATCTGATATGTGTGCGTGTGCATGCCTGTGTGCACACATGTATGCACGTGTGTGTGCACGTGTGTACTGCATGCCCACATGTGTATACAAACCCTCCCTGGGGCTTATTATGGACCTAATGCTTTTCTTGCATAATCTCTTGCATTATTTAACCCTCAAAGTGGTCACAGGAATCGCTCTCTTACTTTTCTATCTGGAGAACTCCTCAGCAGGCTTCCTGACCCAGCTCAAATGTCACCTCCTCTGGGAAGCCTCCCTAGCTTGCTCCTCTGTGCTCCCTCAGCACTTTGCACACTCAGAACTCTGCCCTGGAGACAGGGATTGGGTGAGCGCCTGGGATGGCCCTCGTGCTCACAGACCTGGGGGTTTTCCCCTCACATCCCTGCAGGCACACCTGTTCTCCTGACCCCGGGCCCTCCCCCTCTCCAGCCTGCAGGGAGCCCATCACTGAAAGGCAGCAAAAGAAAAACCTTTTGATCAAATTTGTGTGATAACGTGTCCGCGGTGCCACTGGCCGTGTCCACGGCAACACACTTCTCCTAACCCGGGGGGAACTGCAGTCCAATCACCCCAAGCCGGAGCCGCTGACCCCAGCCCCTGTCCTTAACTGCAGTGAGTCGGAAAGCAGTCTCCCAGGAGAGAACCCGCGTGGGCCGAGCGGCCGGGCACGGTGGCGCTTCCAGCTTCTGGAGACACTGCACCCAGCTCCCGCCGCAGCTCTCGGCGGCGCCGCGGGGGCAGGCCGGGGAAGTCCGCTGTCCCGCCGTCCCTCTATCGTCACATGCCCCTGTAGCTGGTATTTGAGACTGTTTTCTATAAAGCCGTGTGTCCAACTCGACACAACACTTCGCTGTCCCCACCCTGAGGAACGGGCCTGTGTGGCTGCCGTGGGCATCGGCAAGCACCAGCACCCCTGCGGCCGGGCTCGGGCGGGAGCAGACGCCCACCGAAAGCTGGAGCATCTGCTTTCTCCCGCACGGACTTGATGGCGGTGAACGAACGCAGGCACCAGCCCAGCGAAAATCAACTACCGCCGGAGAGAGGCCAAGGAGAAGCCGGTCTCTGTTCTCCCCGCCCGCGCCCCTGGCTCTGCGTGCTTCGTTGTGGGGAGAGGCGGGGAGACGGTGCCTAGGGGAGGACAGGGAGGCAGGCAGTGGCCGGGGGTGCATCTGAACAGGCCACAGGAAGAGCAAAGCTGAGGCTTGCTCCCGAATCTGTATGGTAAGCGCCTGCTCTGTGCTGGGTCTCAGGCCACAGAGGTGCCTCAGGAGGGCAGGACAGACATCAGGGCCACATGTCAGTGGTGTGCGGGTACTGGGGACGGGAAAGGGGGCACGAGTCAGGGGAGCTGCTTCTGAGGGGACAAACGAGCAAGGTGTTGAAGGATGAGTAGGAGTTCACCAGAAAGCAAGCAGGGTAAAAAAACCAACATGGTTATATTAAAATAATTAAAATAGCTGTTGTTGGCTGAGTGCTTACTCTGTGTGAGGCCACTCCAGGGGCTTTATGACATTTCTGTGTTAGATTCTCACAGCAGTTCAGTGACACAGGCACTACTGGGATTCCCATGACAGACGTGGGAAAACGGAGGCTCAACTCACACACGGCCCGTGGTTAAGAAGTGGAAGAACTCTGCCTGGCCCCGAAGCCTGCATCCTCAACCGTCACACATGCGTGCTGCAGAAATGGAGCGCCACTCTCCCTCCCCGTCTAGGAAACGCCATGCACTCGAAGTCTGGAAAGCAAAGAATCCAGAAACTGATCATCGAACCTGTAGCCCTCTTTCATCACAGCATCCTTTCCAAAAATTAAATGCCATGACCCTTGTGGTTTTATGCAACTGCTGCTTCATGGCCACGCCTGCCGCCACTCGGGGCGGCCGTTTATCCCTGCACCTGGGCTGAATTCCTACATCTTGCCCAGTTGTATTCTTAATGGCTTTCGGGGAGCCAGCCGGTTTGAGAAGTGTCTCTGGATAGTCAGACAGCCTATTTGCATAGAAAGCCCTCGTAAATAATAATACACCCTTCACACTCTCCCCGTCATTAAAACGGTGCACCTGTCACTTCAGCTCAGGAACCGCCAGCATCTCCCCCGAAAGGCTGCTCCCCTGCCCCGTGGCGAGGATTCCCCCCCCGCCTCATTTTTCAGGCAGTGAGCTCAGCAGTGAAAATTGCTCCTGTGTTGTGCACGGCGAAGAGAAGCAGGTTTCAGTTTTATCCAGGAACGGGGGAGAGGACGTGTCATTAAGAGAAAAGGAGGAGACGGCGAGCATGAAGTGGAGGCAGAAAGCAGGACGCAGAGGAGATTCTAGATGCTTCTCCATTTCTGGTTGTTTGATAGGACGGGCTTGGGCTCACAGGCGTCTATTGTCTGAGAAGGAAGTGTGGTCGGCAGCCACGAGTGCTCCCACGGATGTGGGGCTGCACACCATGGCGTCTGGCGTCTGAGAGCAGATCCCCCATCCCTTTCCCTCCCCTGCACAGCTAGCTCCTCCGCCCGCCTCTGACAGTCACCTCCCGGAGCCCGGGGAGCGGCACCGTCTCAGCCTCCTGCGGAGTCCCGGGACGTCCTGATAGAAGGAAGGGCACTGTCCCTGAGGCCCCCTACCCCTAAAAGCCTTGGCAGAGCGGGCAGAGACCAGGTCACGGCTGTGGGGGTGCGGTGGTGACCACAGCCTGTGGGAGAGAAGCTGGTCCTCGCAGTCACCCTGATGGCACCTGGGGGCTCCCACCAGCCTGGACAGGGAGGGGTGGGCCGGAACAAGAGAAGAGAAGGGGCTGTGGGTGATGCTGCACTGAAGAGGTCAACACAGCCACATCAGCCAAAGGGAGCCGGGCACTAGTGCATCCTTAAGCTCCTCCCTGTCCCCAGGGGCTCCAATGTGTGCTCCGTGGATCCCAAGGTGTTTCTCCAACCCTTACTGATGGCAGCAGATGCCTGGTGGAAGCTTCTGGAACCACAGGCACAGGGTCCCCGAGAACAGCCAGTGCCAGAAGCAGACATTAGCAGGTAATCGGACAGCCAGCCTACCAATCTGGGAAAACATTGGCCCAGGACAACCTGCAGGGGCCGTTGGATCCTGCAACCGGGACCACTGCAGCCCCCACGCAGGACGCTCAGAAAGCCCAGGCCTTCAGATCCAGTCCCTCAGTGCAGCCCGATCTTGGGGCAAATGAGGAAGAAACTGGGGAATCCGCCCATGTCTTCTGGCCTCTCCAGCCCCTTCCTTGCAGCAGCTTACACACACCTGAGACACAGGTGTGCGGACCTCGCCCCCATTCTACGGGAAACCGAGTCCCGGTGCCTCCACTCTGCAGTCTCTCCTGACCCAAATGTCGGCACGAGAGCCCTTCTCGCCTCACTGTCTGGTGGCTGCAGCGTCATCCCTCCCCTCTTGGCCACTCGGCCCCCTTCCTCCCCTCTGAGAGGGGATATGGGTCCAGCGGAAGGGAGGTGTTGAGGCTTCAGACCCGAGGCAGCCACAGGATGGGAGGAACGAGGAGCGTCCTCTGCTGGGGTCCTCCTGTGGGACAGTTTTGGGGGTGTATGACCCCCAGAAGTGCTCCTGAGGTGACAGTGGGGGGATGGGGTCCTGGGGGAGCCACATGGCCTGCTCAGGCAGGGACCAGGGGGGCTGTTGACAGGCATGGGAAAGGTGGCTGAGGAGGTGGTAACGGGGCCTGGAAAGATCCTAGCAGCTGGTTTCTGGATGGCACTGGAGGAGAAATTTCCTTCCACCGAGTGATGATGCCAAGAGGCAAGTCCAGGCACGGAGCCGCAGAGACAACACAGAAGGGGAAGGGGTCACGTGGGCCAGCTCTGCCCACGGAGGACAGGGGTGGAGCTGGACAGCTGGACACGTCAGGGAAGACCCCGAGAGGAGGGCACATGTCGTCTTCACCGCCTACTGCCAGTGCCCGGCACAGTCCTGGTGAAGCCCAGTCATTTGAGAATGGAAGGGATTTCAGATCTAATCTGGTGACAGGGAGCCCTGAAGGGACTTAAAAGCAATTTTCCTAACTGCAAAATGAATACATATTTATAGCAAAAACCTGGGAGAAAAATAGAAAACACGAAAGCTGAAGAACAATAGTGATCTGCGGCTCCGCCAGGCACAGCTGACGTCCCTCTTGGACCTGGAGGGTCACCGGCACTTGGAGACTCGCTTCACCGTCTGTGGGATCCAAGTGTGTGCCCTGATGGCGGCCGCTTTCCCCCCGATGATGAACATTGTGAACCAGAGTGACGAGGCCTCATCTCTGTCCCGTCAGAGCTGATGCCACACATAGGAGCGCGGCCTGCTGCGGGGCCCTTCCTCCGACTCCCCTGCCCACTCTGGGCTCCAGGAGTGGCGGCCGGTCCTCCCGCACCGCTTCCCTCCTCAGCAGGACCATCTCCTGCAGTGAAGGAGCTGGCTCCTCACTTGCCTGGATGCCCCCCAGGAACCTCCTACAGAGGTGGCCCGGGCCTGGCCAGGGCAGACCAGGCGTCAGGGCACATGGGGGTACCAATGCAGGCAGAAGTGGTGGGAGTGGAGAGGCAGGGACACAGGAGATCCAGTGAGGCCGAGAGCTGTCGGGGCTCCAGAGGGTGCCCAGAGAAAGGAGGGCGAGAGGATGAGTAGACGAGACGGGGGTGGGGGGCGGAGGGAAGAACCTCGTGGCCAGGGCTTCTCCCCCTGGGGGGTGTGCGCGGAGCTCAGGGCTCATGAACTTGGACGGTACACCCCCTCCATCGCTCTCTTACCCACATTCTCACTCCTTCCCGTCGCGCATGCCGGCGCCAGGCACAGCGTGGCGGCCGTGGTTTCTCATCCCGCACTGCACTTGTGGACAGTCTGAGAGTCGACAGTCAGCGCCACTGTGAAATTACAGCATTGTCAGGCCCACAACTGGATCTTGTTACTTAACGTGTTAAAAAAACACATTTCTATGTCATAGATTTGTTTTTAATATTTTGATAACTACATTCTAATATAATTGCTTTGTGATCCAATGTATTTTGTTTCACGCATCTGAAATTACTGCTCTGTAAGGGAGTCACAGTCTTCTCCAGTCGGCCAACAGGAGCAAGGACACAAAACAGCCTCAGAACCAGACGCACAGAAGCCAGGGTCGAAGTGTGGAGGAAGCCCGGGGAAGCCCGGGTGGCCCCATCAGAGAGTTGCCACCCCCATCGATAAGGTTATGCATCATCATTATCACTAAACGTGACAGTTCCCAGGTCCTAGTCTGTTGAGCTCACCACTGTGTCCCCAAACCCAGACCAGAGCTGGTGTTCAAGACCCAAGAAATGTTTATGACCTCAGTGTTTTCAAGTTAAATGTGAAATGACTTTAATTAAATGTTAGCCCTGTTTTTACCGCAGTCAGCACTGTTACCGCCCCACTCCTCCAGCCACCCGCTTCCTTACTGACACGTGGGCACTAAGACGACTGACCAGACTGGGCTTCCCTTAAGAAGAACCTCCCTGCGGCCCCTCACAGCCACTGAGACTTGCCCTTCCAGCCGCACGCCAGCTGTTAACCTTCCTGTGCACTCGGTGTCTCTCGAGCTGCCAGGTCAGGACGCCCTTCCGGCCCACGGGCAATGAGTGGGTGCGTCGGCCTCAGGGTGTCATCTTAAGAAGAACCCCTCCTGGGGCCATGTGAGCGCAGTGAGCACCCCGGGCAACAGCGGCCTGTGCTCTGCCGGCTCCTGAGACGCCCTGTATCAGAAGCACTGTCACTTGTCAATACACACACACACCCTCGGTTCCTCTGTCCCACGGGGGTGGGAAGCAGTCGGGGGAGTGAAAAGAAAAGTTTCAGAGGTTGCGATCAAAACTACTTCATCCCAGTGCTTAAGGCCATTCCGGTCCCTGGAGATTTCTCAACTCAGCCCGGTCACACTTCTCTCGCGCTGCGGGCTGTGTTTGCTCCGGGGTCTGTCGTGGTAATGGAGGGGCCGCGTGTTCCCCAAGGACCGCTCCCCTAGAGGCTCACCCATTCCAGTCGGGAGTGAGTGGGCTGCGTCCACCTTTTGACTATATGAATAGTGCTGTTAGGATATACCCCAAAGAACTGAAAACACGTTTCCACACAAAAACTTTGTACACAAACGCACATCAACTGATGAGTGGATAAACAAATGTGATACACCCACATGTATTAGTGTCCTGTTGCAGCTGTAACAACACAGATTTATCAGAGTTCTGTTGGTCCGAAGTCTGAAATCGGTCAGCAGGGCTGTGTTCCCTCCGCAGGCTCCGGGGAGAATCTCTTTCCTGGCCTTTTCCAGCTTCTAGAGGCAGCTGCATTCCTTCGCTCATGATCCCGCATTATTCTGACCTCTGCTTTCAGTGTCACATCTCCTCCTCTGACTCTGACCTCTGGCATCCTTCTTATATAAGGACCCTTGTCATTACATTGGACCCATCTGGATAATCCAGGATAATCGCCCCATCTCAAGGTCCTTAACTGAATCACACGTGCAAAGTCCCTTCTGCCATGTAAGCTGACATCTTCACAGGTCCTGGGGATTAGGACGTGGACCTCTCTGGAGGGCCATTATTCTGCTTACGACACCCTAGTATGAAATATACTTTGACAAAAAAAAAAAAGAATGAAGTACTGACACATGCTCCAATGTGCTTGAACCTTGAAAACAGGATGCTGATTGAAAGAAGCCAGTCACAAAAGACCACATATTATGTGATTCTAGTTATATAGAACATTCAGAATAGGCAAATCTACAGAGACAGAAAATACATTGGGGGTCGTCTGGGGCACATGTGGGTGTGAGTGTGTGTGTGAGTGTGCAGCGAGGGGGCTGGTAGACGGGGAATGGGGATTGACTGCTAATGCGGAAGGGATTTCTTTTGGGGTGATGAAATGTTCTAAAACATTTGGTATGGTGATGGTTGCACAACTGTGAATATACTAAAAACCATGAATTTTATATTTTGAAAGGATAAATTTTGTGGTATGTGCATTTTATTTTAATAAAGCTGATGAAAAAGATGTCACTTGGCTTTTTCACTGTGGCAGCTTCTGCACTGATGGTAAAGGGTGGGCACCTCAGCAAAACCCAGGACAGAGTCCCTTTGCTGTTCATCACGGGGCCGCGACTGTGGGGAAAAGAACACCCTCATGAGACAGAAGCAGTGAATTTACTTGTATTCAATGCTGACCCTTGAACACATTTCATTTTGTTATTCAGAGTGATGAAGGGGAAGCACAGACGGAGTGGGTGCGGAAGTCAGCGGTGGTCCCGATGAAAAGCAGTTGTCCACTGTTCAAGCTGCAAGCTGAACCAGCCCTTTTCTTCATGGAAAATCATTTTTACTTAAAAGAACGACTGACAGACAAACCATAGTTAGTCTTATGTGAGTGTCTGGCAGACGTTTTCTTGAAAATGAACAAAGTGAGTCTGTCACTTCAGGGAAAACGACTGACAATATTTGTTGCCAATGATAAAAGTACAGCTTTCAAACAAAAATTAGAATTTTGGAAAACTTGTGTCTGCTGTTGTGAGCTTGATGGCTTCCCAATAATTAAAGACTTTTCTGATGAGACTGGTGGTGATTTTAACAAAAGTGATTTTTACAATGTTGTATAAAGGAAGATCTACATAACTCAGAAAACCAACAATTTCAAATGACTAATCCATGATGTTACAGAATTTTGCACGGGTTAAAGATCCATTCGAAGTATAAGATAGGCCGATGGATTTAACATAACAGAGTAGAAAAGGTCAATGATATGATTTCAGCTTCCATATTGCAACTAACCTTTAAGAAACGAAGACTTGTCAGCTTTCGGTGTAATTTCAAAGAAGGGTATCTACCATAATCTGAAAAGGAGATTAAAACACCCCTCTCTTTCCGTCTACACGTCTGAGAGAAGGAAAAACTAAAACTTTCTCAGGTAAACAAAAGCTGAGGGAGTTCATCTTCACTAAACCTGCCCTGCAAGAAATGCTAACCGGGTCCTTCAAGTTGAAACAGAAAGACGCTCAACAGTGACACGAAATCACATGAAAAGGTGAACCTCCCCAGTAGAGGTGTGTATATGGACAAATATAGAAACCTGTAGTATTGTAATGTAGGAGCATAAATCGCTTTTCATTCTAGTACAGAATTTAAAAACAAAACATGGAAAGTAACTATAAATCTATGTTAATGGATATGCACTATAAAAAGAGGTAATTTGTGTCACAATAACATAAGGGGGGGCAGAGATGTAGTAGAGTTCTTACATGTGATTGAAGTTAAATTCTTACCAGTTTAGATTGTTGTAACTTTAAGATGCTTTATGTCATTGCAATAGTCACCACAAAGGGTGACTATTGGATATACACAAAGGGAAGTGAGAGGGAATCAAGCATGTCACCACAAAAAACCAGCCCATGGGTGTCCTTAGTCTAGAGTGAGTCTCTGAGAGACAGCTTGTAGTTGGACTCTGTGGTTTTCTGTTTTTTTTTTGTTTTATCCATTCTGCCAATCTATGTCTTTTAACTGGGGAGTTTAATCCATTTACACTTACAGTAAATACTGATAGGGAAGGGCTTCCTATTGCCATTTTGTTGACTGATTTCTATGCCGTATGCTTTTTTGTCTCTCTCTCCCTCTCTTTCTCGCTTCATTTGTGTTCTGCTGATTTTCTGTAGTGACAAATTCTTAGCTAGACTAAGAAAAAAAGAGAAAAGATTCACATAACTAAAATTAGAAATGAGAGAGGGGACATTACCACTGATTCCACAGAAATAAAAAGGATTGTAAGAGAATACAATGAACAATCAGATGTTGACAAATAGGATAACCTGGAAGGAATGGATGTATTCCTAGAAACATCCAACCCACCAAAAAGGAGTCACAAGGAAATGAAGAAAATCTGAGCAGACTTCAACTAGGAACTAGAAACGGTGCTGAGGACAGAGGCAGGCCCACCAGAGCCCACCACAGAGCCCCACTTCAACGCCTTCCTGGAACTGTTACTTTGAAAGACGAGTAATCCCCATTTCCCAGCGAATGGCCGTGGTGACAAATCTGCGCTCAGTCAGAATGCATCAAGCAACGCCAACGTCCTTGAGGATCTGGCTGCTGCCCGGCTGCTCTGTGCTGTCTGGATGCTCGAGATGGAGTTTAATATGTTCTTCTCAGGGATTCGGTCTTGCAGCTACCAGAATCGCCCTTCCAGAACATTCCCTGATCGTGTCACTTTCCTGCTCTGACATGGCCAGCATCACAGCACTGCTGACAGGATGACGTGACCGTCGCCCTCCACTCCTCTGCCCTGATCCTGGGTCCCGGCCAGCTCCGGGTCTCCTGCTCCTGCCTGGCCTGCTCTGGGTGCTGGGACTCCAGGGTCCCTGGATGACAAGGGTCAGCTCAGACTCAGCTCCCCACAGAGCTCCAGTGAGTCTAAGCACGTCGCCCCACCCCCTGCCCACTGCTCCCCCGCCCCCGCCTCCTGCTCTGGAGAGGGCTCCTACTTCTTGGGGCTCAGCCAGATCCCTACTGGCACCTGTGGGGTCTGCAGGAATGAGCACCCTCCCCGTGGCTCTCCCCCAAACCTCCTAGTTCCTTCTGCTCCTGGAACACTGCCCCCCCACAGCCCATCCCCCCACCATCTCAGTCCTCCCCACAGGCTGTTTTCCTTGACATGGAATGTTTTTGCTTTGCTAAATCCCCCTTTTCCTTCTGATCTCTAATTAAATGCTGCTTCCTGCGGGCACCTTCCCAGGACAGTCAACCCCTCTGTCATGCCCTTTGGCCTCTGTAGCAAACTTCTCGCACGAATTATCCCTGCAGTTTGCAGTCAGAGGAGTCAATTGCTTAATATCCACCACAAACCGCAGGCACAGGAGGGCAGGCAGCACGGGGTCTGCTTACTGTGGACCCCCAGCACCAGCGCAGGAGCATGGAAGGGTAGGGGTCCACTCACTCCTTGACCAGATCTGTAGGGAGCAGCTGCTGTGTGAGGGCACCCCTTGGGGATGCCGCCACGACAAAGTCACCCGCACGGTCTGGCAGAGCTTATAACATTCTAGGAGGAGGAGGCAGATGGCAAACTGACGGGGGCCGAGCCACAGGGCAGGGTGGCCAGTGGGGCAGGGGTGGGGGTGCCGGCGGGAGTCGGCCTTGAGGCCCGGAGGAGGACTTTAGCTTTTGTCCTCAGTGAAGGGAGAAGGGGGGAGGCCCCATCAGAGGGGGGCCTGGCCTGACCCAGGCTTTACAAGCGGCCCCCCTGGCCCCGCTGCTCTGAGGCCCACGGATATGGACAGTCGTCCAGGTGGAAGCAGGGGCCAGACGTGGACGGGCGGGAAGGAGCCGGATGAGGGCAGTGGGATCCTGCAAGGGCACTGGGCAGGGATGGCTGAGTGTGTGAGCAGGGCTGGGTAAGTGAAGGACAGGCCTTCTCTGCTCCAGGGTCCCCACCTCGGGACAAACGAGCTGTGCCCTCAAGACTCTGACAGATGCTGTCCTGGACCTCTACTCTGTTCAGCACAAGCAGTGTGGACCGCATGGGGAGTGGTCACGCAGCAGTGATGGCCTTGTTCCTCAGACTGGAGCCTGGAGACTCAGGGACCCCCCGACCGCCAGGCCTCGGCCAGTGCTGATTGTTAAAATCACACACTGACTTGTTAAAACGCCACATTTTGAAAGACCAAGTAATTGAACCGTAGCCCAACATCCAGACGTGATGATGCCAGGATGGTGGCGGACATGGTAACCCCAGCCCCTGCCCCTGACTCGGGGCCCACAGAGCCGAAGGGGAAATGTGCCCCCCCCCCAGTTTGAACAAAGCCCCTCAGGCTGGGAGGCTGCCCTGTGGTCAGACCCGTGGTCAGAGGAAGGCTCTACATCCTGTCTGTCCCCTCTCCTGGCTGGGCATTCCAGAAATCTACTGATTTCAAATGTTCTGTCTGCTGTTCTGGACTGAAATGTGCAAAGAAACAATTTATTTTCTATAAAGAAAAAAGGTTATTGTCAAAGAGTCAGCCTGAGTCTGAGCTGACCATCGCTGACGGGGTGAGAGAGCCCTGTCCTCAGGGTGGGAGTGGACGCCCTGCACCCTCCTGCCCTGGGAGCTGGGTGCTGGGTGCTGGGTCCTGGGTGCAGGCGGCTGGGAGGGCCTGTGGGAACCACCCACACCCCTGCCCACAGGCATCAATGCCCCGTGTGATCACACACAAAAGGAACCCAAGCCAGCCTCGGGGCACCTGCTTGGGACCGCCTTCCGGTCCATTCCATCTGTGTTGCCAGATCTGGGCACGGGCCCGCGTTCCCATCCCTGCTCCTATCTGTGAATCTCCTTGAACAGGCACTGACCTCTCTCTCTCCCTTCCCTCCAACCCCTCCAGGCCAGTCTCCCCACAGCAGCCAGAGTGACCACAGTCATCACATCACCAAATTACTTGCGCTCTGGACATCGAATCCTCCAGTGCTCTATCTCCCCTCACCCCTGTTCCTCACCCTGGTTTCCTCGTCCATGGAGCCCACCGAGTCCTTTCCCACCCCAGGGCCTTTGCATCTGCCTCTCCCCTGCCCAAGGGTCACTTTTCCAGCTTGCGCGGCCATCTCTGCTTCCTGCAGGATGCATCTCATGCTGCCCCCTGGCTGCCCGCTCTCGGGGAGCACATCCCTCCCACGGCCCCGTCTCAGCACCATTGAGCCCGTTGTGTGCTGATTATGGTTTCTGTACACGGTCTGGGTCGACCTGCTCTCTGTTGGTCTCCCCCATGTTCTGGGAGTCCCCGGGCTGGGAACCTGGTCTTTCTACCTCACCCCGAATCCTCATCATCTAGCACGTGATGTGGAACAGAGCAGGTGCTCCACAAAGAAATTTTGAAAGAATGAAGTAAGTTTTAGACTGTCTTGTGGGCTCACTTCTGTTTCTGTATGTTACTTCTTGAATCACATAAGCTACAGGTGCATTATGCTCACCAAGAGAAACTTTCCAGCAGAAAAAAGAATCTGAAAGTTTATACATTATAAACAAAGTTAAATGAATAGGATAAAACAAAGCCAGCTCGGGTTTTTCCCTTCCACAAACATTTAAAACCTCAGATGAAGGAGAAATTGCTCCTGATTAATTTGAATCTTAAATCCAAGTTGACACCTTTTTGTTTTAATATCACTTAACGCTTAGGCAGAAGGAAGACTTGTGTTTTTAAAGACAAATGTTTGAGTCTCATTTATAAGTCTCCGTGTAAGCACAGATAACTCTAAGAAGCCTGTTTGGCAAAAGTTAATCAGGAATTGGAGATTAAATTTTTCCTTTATATTATGCACATATTTAAAGTTATGAAGAAAAATTCTAAGCAAATAAATCGTATTTTACAAACTACTAATACCCAAGGAACAGATTAAGACGTGCAATGAAATCATGTGTAAATCTCAGATGTATAGGTACACACACATCTCTGATCCATTGTCAAACGGCTCTAAATAAAACAATTACAGACGTTTGCATATATTTATCTTCTTGTGTGTTGTTACCAGCGGAATGCCGAGAGTACGCTCGGAGCCACACAAGAGATGAAACGGGACGAGGTCTCAGCCCTCGAGGCATACAATCAAAGCAGACGGATAAAACAATTCAGACATGAAACGCATCAGCTGAAAAGGCTGTTAAAATTCATGAGGTGCAAGGTTTTCTTGGCTTTTCCAGGGAAAGGCAGACTGAAACAGGGGCCAAAGTACTGAAAACCATTGCGGACTAGTGGGTTTTAGGAGGAAACTTGAATAAACGATGCCAGGGCTCCGAGGTGGAGGAGACAAAGGGCAGGTGGGTGTCCATGCGTGGGGCAGGCTGGGGGCATGCAGAGCAGGGCCCCCGGGGAAGAAAGCCAAAAGGCTGCCTGCACTTCAGGTCCAACTGGATGACTCAGTTTCCCCTCGGGGGGAACGTGCCATCACTCAGATTTATAAAACACCTGTATTTGGAGCTGGCCACTCGCTTAGAATTCAGCCTTTGCTCCCGTCTCCCTGTGCAGAGGGCCTGGGACCACCCTGAGTGTAGGGCTGGGCCTCCGTGAGAGCGGAGCAGAACAGAGACGGCGTGGCCTTCTTCCCTGCCCATGCTGCCCTCGCTCTCTGCCCAGACCCTGCTTCTGGAAGCAGGACCGACCTTTCTGACCGCAAGACCTGAGACCAAGACGGCTGTAGGAAGCAGTCAGCCCTCCTCTTAGGTCTTGGAGTCCATGTTAACTCCGTTGACCATTTTGGGAACCAATGAAAAAATCTGGAGTCTTCCCAGTTTACGAGTCCTGGTTCAGTCTCTTTCCCAATTCTGGCTTGCTGTAGTTAATAATAGTAACAGGTAAGACTTCCGGAGTGGTCGCGACAGGCTAGGTGCTCGGCTAAGCGCCTCTCATGTGTTGCACCCGGAATATCTCCAAAGCACATTGTTGAGGGAGAAAAGTGAGTTCTTCCCAGGAGCGCTATGACACCATTTATGATTCTAAAATGGAAAACAAATCTGTGCACTTTCACGTATATTTTTAACTGCACAGGAAAGTAAACAGCTGAAGCTAAAACACTGGTGACTCCAGGGGGAGAGTCGATCGAGTGGGGGTGTTGACTGAACTGCACTGTTTGACTTCTCAACAGTGGACAATCACTCGTGTGTTACATGTACAATTAAAAAATGAATTTAAAACAATAAATATCAACAAAAGTGGCTGCTTTCTGTTGTTTAATTTTCCTCCAGAAAAGGTGCTAAGAACCAGGTGGGTTACTGTAAGGCTGTCTGCGGTCAGGTTACCCTGCGGTCACTGTCTTCTGCCCTCTGCCACCTGGGCAGGCCCTGCTGGTGGCCACAGAAACGAAATGACCGTGGAAGATGCCGGTGGCCCTGCTGGTTAAGGGGTCAGCTGGCGGAAGGAAAAGGAAGAGGAATAGAAACAGAATCACCTCTTCCACAGGCCCGCACCTCCCTCGCTCTCTGCCCAGATCTCACTTCTGATTAGACGACCTGAGACCAAGACCCCGGCCGCAAGACGGAGGTCCTCTTCCCAGGTCTTCGGGTCAATGTTATTTTGGTTAAACTGATTTGGAAATCAAAATAAAAGAGGAGCTGCTGTCCCCCACCCCACCCCCTTCCTCCCTCTGCTCAGTGGGGACAGGTGGCCTGGGGTCTCTGGAGAGAGGAGGTGGGCAGAGATAAAGGGGGCAGAGTCAGCGGGAGGGAAATGCTTCCCCCATCAGAGCGTTCACCTGCCCGGCCCTGCTTGCTCAGTCGGTGGCCCCCACGATAAGCCGCCGGCCTTCCTCACCTTCCTCAGGGATTTCTCACCTGTCCCTCCCGGGAGCCCAGCGTCCAGGTCTCTGCTGGGCGCTTCCCCCCTTGCCCTCCCCCTTTGCCCTCTCCAATTCTCAGTCTTTCTTCAGCAACCAGATGAAGACCACTGATGCCGAGAAGCCTTGCGCACCTCTTCCAGGCCCTGCTGACACTCTCTCACCTTCACCCTGCAGACCTCCCTTACCACACCTCAGTCCTGATCCCCCGGGACAGCGGGGGCGCAGCTTCTCCCTCCTGCACTCATGCCCCGCAAAGCCACGCCTGTTTGTCCACCCTTTACCCCCAGGCTTATCAGCACGCAGTAGGCACTCATGTGTTTGGCCAGTGAATAAATTAATTAATGACTCACGGCAGATTACTTTAGAATTGTTATTTGTTTCATGTGTGCATGCGTGGCTTGTCTCCCATAACCTGGTAAGTTCTCCACAGGTGGGTGGGATGGAGGTTGAGAGCATGACCTGTGGCCCCAGGCAGGTTAGGTTCAGATTCCAGCTCTGCCGCTCACTGCCTGGGCAATTCTGGAAAAGTTGCTCCAGCTTCTGTGCCTTAGGTTCCCCGTATGCAGAGGAAAGATGCTTCACAAGGCTTTTGTGAACATCAAATGAGTTAATGTGTGTGAAGGGCTTAGGACTGTGCCAGGGTACCCGTCAGATCTAAAGAGTGTTAGCTGCTCTGTTCATCATGATCACTGCCATCACCACCATCACCACCAACATCATCATCACCACCAACATCATCATCATCATCACCATCACTACCATTATCACCATCGCCACCAGCATCACCATCATCATCACCAACATCATCATCATCATCACCATCATCGTCACCAACACCGCCATCACCACCAACATCATCACCACCACCATCATCACCATCATCATCACCACCAACACTGCCATCACCACCATCACCAACATCATTATCATCACCACCAGCATCATCATCATCACCACCATCATCACCACCATCATCTCCACCATCATCACCAACATCATCATCATCATCACCACCATCATCACTATCATCACCAACATCATCATCATCACCACTGTCACTGCCATCACGACAAACATCATCATCATTGCCACCATCACCACCATCATCATCAGCATCATCACAACCATCATCATCATCACCACCATCACCACCACCATCACCATCACCATCACCATCACCATCATCACCATCATGACTATCATCATCATCATCACCATCACCACCACCATCACCGCCATCATCACCAACATCACCATCATCGCCAGCATCATCACGATCATAAGCATCACCATCACCATCATCACGATCATAACCATCACCATCACATCATCATCGTCTCTAATGGTCCACCAAATTCCAGTAGGATCCCACAGTTTATCTTCAATAAAATCCTATTGTATTGAATTTAGACATAATCAGAAAGATAAAACTTCCTCTAAATACAAAGGGGGAAGCAACTCATAAATAACACATATTTTGTAAAACATAAATATGTGTCTACCAAATAAGAGGTCTGCTCCCAAACAAGACCCCAATAAGTAGAAGAATTTTGCTGGTGGGTTTAGAATTGACAGGACAGGAAGAGAAGATGGGGGAGGAATGGCAGGGAAGACCTTGGGCGAGGAGACTTTCCGCAGGTCAGAGGGGAGACAGCTGGAGACGACTAAGGGCCCGTGGTCTGCCTTTGCTGCTCCACAGAGCACTCGTCCGTGAAGACGGTGTTTCCAGCAGAATCTTCTTGTTGGCATGCTTCACAGCAGACCCACGGCTGGGTTCCAGCTCTGCACTTACTACACCGGTCCCCTCTGCCAAGGTTCCCAAGCTTCAGGCCCCATTTCCCTTATCTGTGCTGTTCAGGCGGAGGAGGGGAGGGGCTCAGGGCTGGGTGCATGATGAGCTCTCCACGCCGCAGTGACTGTCCGCAGGTGTGGGGAGGAGACAGAGCAAGGCACCCTCAGAGGTGACTTCCCAGGGAGATGCCATTGCTCCTTATGGGGAGCGCCACTGGGATTATGTGCTCATCTCAAGTCTCTCAGTGGCCCAATGGCAGGCAAGAGTCACATGCACAAGGGAGCTGGAGGCCCAGGAAGAGACCCCTACGCCATCCACCTCTTGGCGGTCAGCCCATGATGAGGGACTGCTGGGGAGCTGGTGGCCTTTACAGGCTCTGAGTCACTGCTTCTCGCGCCTTGGGGTTCTTTCTCCCATCCCTCACTCCTGTAGCTCCCCTAATCCAAGTGCTCCACCCCCAGCTGCACACATTTGCACAGGCGTCTTTTTGGTTTGTATATATTTTACTGTTGTCCTAGTGAAAATCTATTACCGCATTTAGTCAACCGAAATGCCCCCACCACCTTCATATGGCAGCAGCCAGGTCACTGCTATCACTGGAGACAGAGCAGTGGCTGAGGCAGGAGCTGTCCCTTTTCCTGGAGCGGGCGTTCTAGTAGGAGAAACAGACTCCAAATCAATCTGCTAATAGACAAGACAATCACGGAGTGTGAGAAGAGTGTGGATGAAAATAAACAGAGACAAAGGGTGGGGCGGGCAGAGCGGCCCTCCTGGCTTCTAAGGTGGTCAGCGAGGCCTCTCGGAGAAGGGGGCTCCCAGAACCCAGGACAGAACATTCCAGGCCCAGGAAGGCAAGTGCAGGGCTGGCTGAGGCTGGACCACTTAGTGCCTCAATGAGGAAGGAGTAGAGGTTTTAGTCCAGGAACGACGGGGAAGCCACTGAGGGGATTTCAGCAGAGAGCATCTCGACCTGACGCATATTTAAAAGGTCACTAGTATTTCGAAGGCCTGTGGTCACGTGGGCCTGCAGCACACGTGAAGTGCTGTCCAAACTTGAGCGTAAGGATGGTGTAAGGATGAAGCAGGCGAGGAGAGGGGCTTCATCAACTTGGAGGAACACAAGATCAAAATACCTAAATGTGAAAAGAAGAGGAGACGGAGGATGCCAACGTGACACCACCGAGGAAGTGGAGAGAGCCGGGCCAGGCACCCCAAAAAGGAGCCTGGGAGGAGAGCACCCCAAGAGAACTGCCTCCTGAGGGACACCTGCACCCCACTGCCCTGGTCCTTTCTACTGGGCGCCAGCCTCGCCTCCTCGCTGGCCTGGCCACTCTGTCCTCCTCTCCAGGACGTGTTCTGTGCAGCATCCAGAATGACCTCTGCGGAATGCTTCTATGGTATCAACCGCCCTGCTCCAAACTTTCAAAGGCTTTCCCCTGCTCTCCGCCCAGGGACAAACGATGGTGGGGCCAGCACTGCCCGGTCCCCTGCCTACCTCACGTCCAGCCATCTGTCCCTCCTATGCATCAAGCTGCCCCCGCCTTGGAGCCTTCCTATGAGCTGTCCCCTCTGCAAAGGACGCTTGTCCCCCCCGACCTCCTCTCCAACCTCCGCCACAAACACCAAAAACCGCTGGAAAATGAAGGGCAGGACCACACACTGTATGATTCCATTCACATGAAGTGCCCAGAACAGGAAATGTGGAGACAGAAGACAGATCAGCTGCTGCCTAGGGCTGGCAGAGATGGGGAGGGGTTGATCCCTAACAGGATGAGGTTTCTTTGGAGATGATGAAAATGTTCTAAAAGTGACTGGGGTGATGGTAGCACAACTCCATGAATACACTAGAAACCACTGAACTGAACACTTTATTTTTTTGGTGGGGAAGATTGGCCCTGAGCTAACATCTGTGCCAGTCTTCCTCTATTTTGTATGTGGGACACCGCCGCAGCATGGCTTGATGAGCAGTGTGTTGGTCCACGCCAGGGATCCAAACCCACAAACCCCGGGCTGCCGAAGCAGACCACGTGAACTTAACCACTATGCCACCGGGCCGGGCTGTGTACTGTACACTTTAAACAGGCAAATTGTATGGTTTGTGAACTGCATCTCGATAAAGCTGTTTAAAAAGGAAGGGTGGAGGGACATCCTGTGGCGTAGTAGTTTAGTCCGCACTTTGGCAGCCCGGGGTTCGGGAGTTCAGATCCTGGACGCTGGCCGACACACTGCTTGTCAGCCATGCCGTGGCGGCGTCCCATATAAAGTGGAGGAAGATGGGCACGGATGTTAGCCCAGGGCCAGTCTTCCTCAGCAAAAAAGAGGAGGATTGGCAACGGATGTTAGCTCAGGGCTGGTCTTCCTCACAAAAATAAATAAATAAAAAGGAAGGGTGGGATCCTGGGGGCCATCAGGACATTTGGGGGCAATGTGGTGCTCGCACAGGTGCAGGGGACCTGCCACCGGCTCCACCGCTGGAGGGTCTGGGAAGGTGGAAGAAGCTCCAGAAGAAGGTGCAGCTCTTGGATCAAGGTTCTGGGTGCAGCTGCAGAGACCCTCCCGGGAACTCGGAGGAGCGTCTAGAGGGTCAAATGTAACCAACCTCAGAGAGCTTGCCCACAGACCAGGGGTCAAAGGGACCAGCACTGGGAGCGGCCTTCGAGAAGCACAGAGGGGAGGGTGTGCCAACGGCGGGTGTGCCAGCGGTAGGTGTGCACCGGGAAAGCCCCAGAAACAGCACTGAGTTAGGCTTCTGTGCTGTGCTGGGAGCAGGAAGAATGAGGATGGAGCAGACATGCTGGGGTGTTCATGGCCTTGTGGGGACAGACGACGGGGAGGAAGAACTTCTTAAAAAACAGAACCTCATTGGTTGTGTTGTTTGAATTGAGGCGCTAGATGCTGGGACTAAATTGGAAGTGACATTAGCCTGAGGCCCTGAAGTCAGGCCTGGGGGGAGGGGCGGCCCTGGATGACACCAATCATCCTGACTTGGACGTGAAATGCCAGGGTCCAGGGGTACCCGTGCTCCACTCGGGCACTTCTGAGGCGTCCCAGAGCATTGGAGACAAAGCCCGGAGACAGGCAGATGTCTAAGGAAAGGAAGGGGGATGCTAGAAACAGCAGCCCCAGAGCTGATGCTGGCTCCAAGGAGATTCTAGAACACACTGTTGGCCAGATGGGATGACCAGGAACAGGAATGCGTTTGTTTGAAAAGAAAATCGCTGCACTACTCTATATACATTTTGGGTTTTGTACGACATTTCCACCAACTTCCCCAAACTCCCAGAAACCAGAGCCCTGTGCGGGGGTCAGCTGGAAGCTGTTTCTTTAACATGAATGTCCCGGGAAAATCTCTGTCCCCAGCTGACTCCCTCCCCCCACCACGCAGGACAACGCACCCACAAAAGACTGCCCTAAAGCGCTGATCTCAGCTTTTATCATGAAATATTGAAGATCCACAGGAAGTATCAGAGGTGGTGTAAGGAGCCCGTGCGGCTCCAGAAGGAAGACGGCACCGGGCTCCGTGCTCCCTGTCCCACGCTCCTCCCGACCCCCCGTGGTGTTTATCGGCTCAACTTCCCGGAAGGTGCTGAGGTGGCAGCTGGACGCCGGGCAGAGGCTCTGCAAAGCAGGGCAGGAACGATGCTGGACTGGCTCCTGCGGACACTGCCCTGGGGAAGCTGAAGGACCTTCTACTTTCCCAGGCGAGGAAATCGTTCGCCACATGAAGGGCGCCCCTCCTCTGTGACTGAAAACGCAGTCCAGCCAGGCTGGGCTGGTGGGTCACTCCTTGGGACCCCGTGAGCCGCTCAGTGACGGCTTCATGCCCCACGGAGGGGAAGTTCGCCATCACTCGCTGACACAGGCTGGAACTTACTGCCCCAGGTGAGGTCTCAGGACGGCCAACGGGGGTCAGCGCTCACTGAGCAGCTCCCGCGGTCCCGAGGAGCGACTTTGCTGGCGGCCCCTCCCTGCTGCTGACCAGCCAGCCCGCACCCATCCAGTGATGTTTGCTGAGCACCAACTGGCGTGCCCGACAGCAGAAGTGGGTGACCAGAGAGACAGGCCCTGCCTCCTGGGGTCACAGTCTGGGAGGATGGGCAAGCAAGGACGATTTGGCAAATGCAGAAGGTCAGCGAACAGGATCGTCAGACAGTGATGACTGTCACGAGCAAAGTAAACCTGGGTGACCGGCTACCCAGTGGCGGGCGGACAGGGAGGGGGGCACCAGTTCTTTCCACAGGGCAGAGGGGGAAGGCCTCCCCTATGTGTGTATGCACGTGTGTACATATGTACGTGCTGAGACTTGAAGGACAAACACTGGGGTGGACCAACAGGGTCACGTCCCACGATGATGACAAGGCAAACCCTGGGACAGGCCTGGGTCCACCATGTCAGCAAGACTTTAGGAACTCTGGCAAACAGGCCCATCGGGAAGGGCGACAGGACATGCCTCAAGCCACGTTCCTGATGCTACCCAGGACAATTATCGCCGAGGAAAGAGTCCAGCCAGGCATTACAGAAAGTCACCGTGTGGCGGCTGAATAACAGCCCCCAAAGATGTCCATGCGCTAATCCCTGGAACCTGTGAACGTCACCTTACATGGCAAAAGGGACTTTGCAGATGGGATTCCATTAAGGACTTAGAGATGAGAGATGATCCTGGATTATCCAGGGGGGACCAATGTCAACACAGGGGTCCTCATAAGAGGGAGGCAGGAGGGTCAGAGAAGGAGATGTAATGACAGAAGCAGAAGAAGATTTGAAGAGGCCATGCTCCTGGCTTTGAAGATGGAGGAAGAGGCCACAAGCCAAGGAATGCAGGCGGCCCCTAGAAGCTGGAAAAGGCCAGGAAACGGATTCTCCCCTGGAGCTTCTGGAAGAAACCACCCTGTGGACCTTTGCACTCTGACCTCCAGAACTCTAAGATAATAAATCTGTGCTATTTTAAGCCCTCGTTGGTGTTTGCTTGTTACAGCAGCAGCAGGACACTCATACACGTGACAACACGTCCACTCACGGACACTGGAGCCAGGCCCTCGCAGGCAGCTTCCACGGGCTCCCCTGCTCTCCGAGCTTTCCGCCTCTTCCGAGAACCACACTAGAAGAAGAGCCAGACGACCCGGGAGGAAGACATCGCCTGCCCCCTCACCGAATTCTGGCCCAGAGCCGACAGTCTGCTTGTAGGATGTGCTCTGGCTGTTGGTCAGAGGATAAGCTCTAACGGGCAAGAGGCCGGGGATCCACGGCCTGGACAGACTCTCTTTTGGTGACCTGACACCCTGGGGCCCTCGGGTCCCGGACAGGCTGCCTCCTGTTATCTACTGAGGCTCAGGGCTCAGCGGGTCACTGCGTGGCCCAGGGCCACCTCTGCTCCTGGAGAGTGCAGGCCCGAGTGCTGGTCGTTCACATGAACAGAGTCGGGGGTTGGGAGGCCACGGCCCACTTTCCAAGCGCCATCAGGTGCCCCAGTGCCGGCGCGCGACCTCACGTGAGCTCTGACCCTTCGCCGATGGGGGTCTGCAAGCAAAGAGGCTGAGTCTGCTGTAACGGGGTCTCAGCTCCAGCCAGCAGAAGACACACAGGGACTGCGTTCTCTTGCCGAGCGTCAGTCGCAGAGTCAGCGGGCTGCCTTCCGCGCGCGGCAGAGCCGCTGGAAGGGGCCTGCGCACTTCTAATTCAGGTGCACGAGGTCTGAGCTGCTCCTGATCCACCCCATACTCAGGAGGCCGTAATAAAAACGCAAGCACATTTTTTTTTTTTAAAATAGAGTTTGCCTTGACTTTATACAGATTTTTCCCCCTTTTTATACCAACTTGAGAGTCTAAATCAAAGCCTTTACCCCGGGTTGCATCATAAACTGAGAGGGTGTGCTACAGCAAGCGAGCTTTCTCCAGCTGATAAAGATGCAGCACGCACGGAAGGCTCTGGATGACCCTCAAGTGCACAGATGTTTATTTTACAGTTTCCTTTTTATTCAGAAAGTGTATGCAATTTAATTAGCCATTTTATTTTATTAAAAAAAAGTACATTTTGGCTCCAAGAGCCTCTGAGTAACTCGAATATCCAGGGACATTTGCATTTAAAATGAGCTGCCCAGCCCACGCTTCATTCTGAGGGAGGTTTCGACATGAAGGCAAATGTCGTCTAGCTTTGCGTGGAGGTTGGAGCTCGGTCTGAGTCCACGAGCATTTCTGAGGCGCCCCTCGTGCTCCGTCTGTGTTGGGTGCCGGGGAAAAGGACGCGGGAGATGAGCCAGACACGCTCTGTTTTCATGGAACACAACCTGGGACCTTGCACCCGTGGAAAGGTGGACTTCACCACCTGGACCAGGGGTGATTCAGAGGGAACTCCCAGACCACCGGCCAGGTGGCTCCTCCCATTAGCTCCAGTGGAGGGGAGGGTGGGGCTCCTGTAAACACGAGTCTGAGGTGTCCTGGAAGGAGTGAGCGTAATGTATATTTCTCAATTTGGGGCCTTGCATCTCCTTTGGGAAGCCCCCAACCCCCATTCTCAGGTGTGGGGTTTGAGGGGACAGTCCCCCCAGTGCTGTGGATCGCTCCAAAGGGCCTTCAGCCACAGGAGCCGTTCAGGGATGGAATTCAATCCCGGCCAAGGGATTCGAGGATGAGGGGCACACTCCCGCTCCCTCCTCCACAGACCTGCGGAGGCGCCGCCCTCTCTCCCCGGGGATGATCACCTTCTCACTGCAGACAGGAGAACCGGCCAGCCCAGGGCCGCCACAGGAAACCGAAAACGAAAGACTGAAGACGTGCTGCAGTGGAGAGAAGGGGAGGAACTGCGTTTTGGTGACATTGGCTACTATCAGTTGACTTTGATCTTGGTTTCGTGTCCCTCACCACGGCAAGAACGAGGACAACACGTGGTGGCACGAGGAGGTGTCTGACCACAGGGGGATTCCCGGCAGACTGCGTCCTGAGAGGTGTCTCAGGGGTCGGGGTCCGTGGGGAAATTCTGGGCTGCAGACGTTTCTTCTCCTGGACGAGCTGTAAATGGTCCTTCTGTACCTTTCCCTCCTCGCTCACAGCTCAACCAGTGGAAGCGAGAACATTCCCACTCCTTGTGCATTAATTTGAAGAGAAAGTCGGCAGCTACATCCAGTGAAATCACAGAATGTTACGGTACAGGGAACTTCTGACAAATTCACAAAAAAACGAAATAGCTTTAGAATACCTGCACCTGCTCATTTCCCCCCAGCAGCGCATGGGTCATTCCCCAGGGCCCAAACTCGCCCGCCGGCCTGGTGCCCAGAACGCCATCGGCGGAGCCGTCCTGTGCGGTTGGGGAAGGGCGCTCTCTCTGCTCCGGGAAGGAGGATCATAAATGTAAGGTGCCGCCCTGGGGGCAAGTTGGCAGGCCCGTCCCGGTGACAGCCAGCAGAGGGGGCCTGGAGGACGTCTTGATTGAGTGGAGTCAGGGGTCGGGATGCTGAGAAATGAGTGCCCTGGCCTGGCGGGAGTCCAGCGGCGCGGTGGGGAGCCTGTGGGGAGCAGGAGCTTCGGGAGGAGCGAAGCTTGAAGGAGGAAAAGGGAATTAAAAGGGATGAGACGGGAGAGAAATGAAGACAAGCTTTGCCTATTTCCCAGCTTTGCCTCAGGCTAGTTTGCTTCTAAGATGATACAGGGGAGGGAAGACAGTGATCAGAAATGTTAATTATGTCAAGACTCACGCTCTGTCTTGAGCATCGCTGCGTCCTCCTGGGGCCGCCCAGGGCCACCACCAGGAAGATTTAATCACCCAAGGCGGAGCCGCCACCTCCCACCGATATAGGCTTCTGGAACCCGTTAGAACAATAGGCCGCTTTTCAAACACGCCACCCTAAACGGCCAGCCCGCCAGTTCCATCTGTCCTCGCTGGGGCCCAGACCCCAGGCCCACGGTTGTGTCCGAGGAGATGAGAGGTTCACCCCCTCGGACCATGACTGGGTCCTTCCACCGCACAGATCCATCAACACGCACGACATCTGCGGGGGCGACACAGGCACACGGCGCCACGTGCTTCCTGCAGCCACCAGCTGGGTTTTCCATGCTGCTTTTTCAACTTCCTGCTTTTTAATTTTATGGCTCTTGCAATGACAGTCTTGTCTGGCATTAAAAATAAATAAATCTCCCAAGACCCTAGAGTTCCAAGGCTTAATGGGGCTGATTGTGGATTTGCCTTTTCAGTCTCAAACAAACTGCTTAGGGGCATTCTTACTGCCACAGAGAAGTTAATGCGCTTCAGATGGCCCCCGTAGTGTCACTCATCCAGCATTTCTAAGCACCCGGTACTGGGGTCAGACGGGTTCCTCCTGGTGCCGAGTGAGGGCAGCGCCTGCCCAGAGCTAAGCTGAGACTTTTTAGGCGGCTCTGTTGAGCTCAGCAGGGATTGATTAGTGATGTCTGCCTCAGGTGAGGGAAGGGGAGATGGCTGTACAGATGCCATAATTTTGGCACCTGACACCCATGCAGGGTGCTGTCCGGGTGCTGGAGAGATAGCTGACCCGCTTGGCTGGTCAAATAGGAACTGGTGAAGCCAAGGGCATGGCTTAGGGTAGATGGTTAATCTGTTTCAGGCTCGATATTCTCAGCACCAAGGAATTCTTTCTTCTCTCCTAACCCTGACCCACCACCTACAAACCCCATCAGCTGGAAGACGGATGGAGGTGGAGAGGGTTAATGATGCCACTGGCACTCAACCCACAGAGGAAGAACCTAAAGCGCTGTCTTGCTGAGGAAGAAGCTTTGTTTTATGTTCACACACAAACAAAACAAAAGTCAAAATAAATCCACACTGAGAAGGCGTGCTCCCGGGAGCTGTGCTCCAGATCTTTCTGTAGCTTTGAGTCAGAGCCTGAATGGGAAAGCCTCTGGATTCTCTCTTTCATCTTCTCCGCTTGTCCCTTCTCCTCCCGCCCCTCCACTCATGAGAAGTCAGTCCTAAGAAGAGTGCCATGTCTTAGAGCCAAAACCCCTCACCAAGATGGGCGAGCCCCCTGGGTGGTGGCCCCTGCCTGTCTGCCCAGCCTCATCCCATGTCATCACCCCCACCCGGCCCCACCTCTTTGCCTGTTCATTCCTGAGATCTCAGTTCACAGGTCCCCAGGGAAACATGCACCAATCTCCAATTGGGGTCAGGTTCCTTTACCATACGCTCTACAGGAGTCAGCAAACATTTTCTGTAAAGGGCCAGAGAGCAACTATTTTAGGGTTGGTGGGGCATACGGTCACTACTGCAATTACTTAACTTTGCTGTCGTAGTGTGAAAGCGGCCATAGATAAGATGTAAATGAATGGGCATGGCTGTGTTCCAATAAAACTTTATTTATAAAAACAAGCAGAGGGCCATAATTTGCAGACCCCCACTCTATAGAATCATGTTCCTTTCTTCTCATGCCTTTTCTTCATTCCAAGATTTTATTTATGTCTGTCTTGTACTAACAGATTTAAACTCCACTAGTATAAATTTGTGTCTTTCTCCCACCATTAAAGCCCATTTGATAAGTGGTTGTGAAATGTGGCACTGAGCCTGGCACTGGAGCTGTGTGCAACCCATAAGTGCATATGCTGAGATTTGTGTTAATGTTACCAGGAAAAACCTTCTCTCTCCTTTCTCCTCTACTTAAACTTGGGAACACGTAGGCTTGGATCGACCACTGCCAGCTTGCCTCCATGAGGGGAAAGTCTGACTGAAAGGAGCCAAACTAGAGGTGGCAAAAATAAGAGAAACAGGGCCCTGATGATAACAGCTTCAGCCCCTGGATCAAGCTGCACCTGAAGCTGCCTCCAGATTTCTCTGTTATTTAACTTTTTTGTGTTAGCCACTTTGAGTTCAGTGTAGCCACTTACAATTGAAGAGTCCTAAATGAAGAACTTGATTAATAAAATATGGAGCTCTGACCCCATTTTGACACTTTTCCAGTGCCTCATTTTTTAATATGGCAGCACTCTCTGCAAGCTCATTAGGTGTACGAGCTGCCCTATGGTTATCCCTGCTCCATCCCGAGAGGATCTTTCTCCAGCAAAGGCTCCACCATCTTAGTTTCCCCGGCACTGGAACACGCCTCAGCATTTAATTAGCCAGTGCTCGGGCCTACGGCAGTTGGCACGTCTACGAGAATCCTGGACTGGGTCCAAAGGCTTTACAGCTGGGGTCAGAGCGCACAGAGAAGAGCGTATGACCGAGTTCCCGAAGCAGGAGCACGTGAACACACCCTCCGTGGGAGAGCCGGGGCTTCAGTCACGGGTCTCGCCCTGTGATGAATGACTGTGGGGCAGGACGTTCTTCCCCGACCAGAATTTACTGCTTCTCTTATTTGGGTCTTTTGCTGAAACTCCGAAATATTCTTTTATGGAAAATTATGTTTTCTCTATAATTAAATAAGATCTGGAAGATTTCAACGGTATTCACAACGGGGGAGGACAGGCGGGAGGAAGGCAGGCGGGGCTGCGGCCGACCTGAACCGTCGGGGCACGTGAACCCTGCGCAGCTGATGCGGAGGCTGTGCCACCACTCCGGACGTGCTCCGCGGCTTCCCTCGTGACAGCGCACGTCTGCATCCGTTTTCATGTGGTTTTGCCACTCAGGGCTCACGCGCCTCCTTCCCCGCACACCCTCGCGTGGTGAAGCCCGCACGCGTCTGCCGGCTCGCATGCTGAGAGCACCAGGTCCCCAGTGACAATATTAACCTGGGCTTGGTTACAAGCGAGGAGCTGCTCTTCTGAATCTAACAGATGGGCCGGGCTACCGAGAGGAGGAGGGGAAGCACCTTCCCGGCGCTGCCAGGAGAGCGGGGAGCCCGCGAGCCGAGGTGCGGGGCCCCGGGCCACGGGTGCCAGCTGGGCCGGCTGGTGAGAAATGGGTTTCCGGAGCACCGCCCAGGGTGGTGGGACGAATTGGCTGGAATGTCCACCCGCAGACCACCGGCTTCATCGGGCCCCACGGGCGCCGGGACCCACCAGCCCGCAGGCCGGACGAGCGAGCACTCGGGAGCTGTAGCAATTAAACCCGGCGAGCCTGCTGCTCCTCCAGAGCAGGGGAGGGGCGAGGCTGCAGGCAGGGCCGCGGGGAGGGCGCGGAGTTCCTGGCAGCGCTCACGATGTTATCGGCACACAGCTTTCCCTTCCATCTGTCCTGGATTGAGTTTATCAAAATCGTGTGTGCGTGCAGTGTAGGCACACGACCGCAGTTGCGATGGGAGGGGATTTCTGCCATATGAGGACCCAGGACGCACAGGCCGTTGCCGCTCCCTCTTTGCTGTTAACGAGGAACTGTATGAACGGCGGTGAACGTGCCGGTGCAGACGGCTGACCGACGCAGGCCACGCGCTCAGGGGAGCACCAGGGGCCGGGAGACCCGCGCGGCGGGAAGACACAGAGGCCTCCTGCGTGGTTCTGGGTGTGCTCGCACCTGCTCATGCCACCTTGGGGACTTCACCCACCCGTCTTTTCAGCTGTGATACAGGATGATCACACCCACCAGGGGTGACCCTGCAGGGTCGAAGTCACGTTCTGAGGCCCGCTCCGAGAATGACGACGCGCCCTCCGACCAGAGCGCCAGCCCTGGTCAGTAGTGTCCAGTCTAATAATAACAACGCTCTGTCTCCTCCCGGAAATGCCCAACCGGGAGACATGGCCACCAAACTCTCCACATTCTCAGCTAGTCTTTGTTTCTAAAATGAGCAAATTCCAAGGCAAATGCCAAAACGAGTCCTGAGCACCGACCCGGTCAGGGATTGTCCCGGAATACGGACTTCCACCTTCCCTTTCTGCGATTACTGGGATGGCATTTCCTTGGCTTCCCTCTGTGACGAGGTTCTCACTTCCTGGGCTCAGAGCTGAGTCGACATAGGACACCCCTCCCCTGACTCAGCTCAGTCCCCCTGAAGGGAGGACTTTGTGCAAAGATGGGGCCTGCAGAGGGAGCTCCCACCGCCCCATCCTGCTCCTGCCCCCCAACCGTCATCTGCAACAGGGTTGTTTTTTTTAACTGTGGTGAAAACACGTAATAAGATTGACCACCCAGACCACGTTCCAGCACACAGCGCAGCGTGCCAGCTCTGCGCACATCGTTGTGGAACAGATCTCTAGAACCCCTTCACCCCGCAAAACCTGAACTCTGGCCCCACTGACCACTAACCCCTCAGTCCCCCCAGCCCCTGGCACCCACCATCTGCTCTCTGTCTCCATGAATCTGACTCCTCTAGGGACCGCGCATGGGTGGATTCATACAGTATTTGCCCTTCTGTGACCGGCTTATTTCACTGGGCATAATGTCCTCAGGTTCATCCAGGCTGTAGCGGGTGTCAGAACTTCCTCCCTCTTTAAGGCTGAGTAACATCCCCTCGTGTGGACAGAGCACATTTTCTTTATCCATTCATCTGTCAGTGGAGCAACAGGGCATATTTTTAAGAGGGATCTTCATAAGATTTGCCCCCCTGGTGCACATGCGTTCCAGGTGCTCTCTCCCCCGAGGTCACCTGGACTACTATGCACAGAGACGATTCTTCTCTAGTGTGTGACGCAACTAAATCAAGCTGAGGGAAATATGGGACCTTGAAAACGAAGAAACGCCATCCTAGGAGCCTCCCACCAAGGCATTTGGGAAGACATTCTACCTGAGAAGTGAGGGGCAGCCCCTGCCAGGGGCCCAGCCTACGGGCCTGCGCATCCCCAGCATGTAGCGCCCCATGCGGAGCTGACACACTCCCCGAGGACGGGGGCCGGATCCGAGGCGCCTCCGTGGCAGCCCCCGAGCTTCCCGCCTCCTCCTGGGAGAGACAGGGAACAGGCTGGCCCAGCACCCTCTTCCCCTCAGTGCTCAGGACCCAGCTACCTGCACTCAGGCCGGGGCTCTCCTGTGTCTCTGTGAACGTCCCTCCCCCGTCACCTGGGTCCTCCCTCCTGCCTCTGCTAGGTCACCAAGGGAAACTCTGACCCTCTTTCTGGTGAATCAAAAAAACCGCGTGTTTATTAACAGTACAGCTCGTGTAGAGAATCATGTATTTTCTCTACGATTAATCTAAGGGACATGCATGTATCAAGGACACAGGAAAGTCCCATTTTCTTGGTGAAATCAGCCTTAGCACAGAGCTGACGTGCCTGACCGCAGCCCAGGAGAGCTCTCCCCTCCAGGCTCCAGGACCGCCATCTCCTCCTCGGGCTGAGCCTGCTTCCTTGGCCACAGCCCCATAAACAGAAGCTCTGGTGGCTCCAGCCGTTGTTTCTGTGTGACTCACTCGTTTAGGGTTTGGGCTCTGAGAGCAGACAAACCTGGGTCTGAATCCAGCTCTGTCACTTCCATCTGTGAGACCCTGGGGGAACAACACAAGTCCGTGCCTCGGTTTCCCCCTCTGTCACGTGGGATGACACAGCGCACCCCTCACAGAGCCGCGGTCACGAGTACACACGTGTGATCAGGGGACACAGCTCAGCGCAGTCCCTGGTGTGACTTGGGAAGGTCCCTGGAGAGGGAGGGGTTGGGGGAGGACGGAGGGGGAGGAGGTGGAGGGGAGGGGGAGGGAGGACGGAAGAGCACTGCCTGTTCCTTGCAGCCGTGCGCTTGTCTGATTCTCGGCTCCTAAAGCATCTTCCTCGGCTGCACCCGGGTGTCCCAGGCTTCTGTGAACCGGCCAGACCCCAGCATCAGCTGAGCCTGTTCCCGCAGGAAGACCGTGCAGTTCCTTACAATCACCTCACAGGTGCACTTTGGAGGGGGCCTGCCTGTCAAGTGGGGGCACTTGCCCTGCATTTCTGGGCTCTCGTAGGAACCTGAGGAAACCGCCCGAGTCCCGATGGTAAGGCCCTTGAAGCCGAGAGCCCAGCTCCGCCCCAGTTCTGCACCCGCCTCTGCCTCAGGCGCCCTGGAAGCCTCCAGCTCCTCCGCCCTGGACAAGCCCCCCACGCTTTCCCGGTCATCAAGGAGATGTTCCTAAAAGGTGAGTGAATGCCAGCACTGTCCATCCTTCAGCTCCTGATAAATATTTATTTCTGAGTCGACAGAGGCTGCATACCCATGTGTGCCCGTGAACGTCACAGCCCTTGTGGCCCGGGGGCCTGATGGGGACTGGGGGCCAAACTCCTGTTCAGACCACACATAATGCTGCTGCAGTAGAAACCAACCAGCAGACACACCTTCAGACCCTTGTTCCCGCAGCGAGAGGCTGCACGTAGGGAATGCCCGCACGCGTTATGTATCCAGCAGGCGATGGAGGGCACAGGAGCGACACGATGCGGAGCCTGCACCCCTGCACGAGCCCCCTTGCTCAGAGAAGAGAGGGGGCAGCCCAGGCGTGTGCCGCCCTCACTTTGCATCCTCACAGACAAGCGCAGTGGATCTTCCAGCCGTAAAATGCACCGTCTCCCTGCAACCCCGCACCCACACACAGACCCACGGAAGCACCGAGACCCGGCATTTTCTCAGGAGAAGCTGTCAAACTTCTTAACAGCCACTACACACGCAAACACAACACACTGGGAAGAGGGAGAAAGCACAGCACCCCCCGCGGCGCGGCAGAGAAGGTAATTAGCGTTTATTACGGCAGCATGGTGACAAGCCGCAGTTCACGAGGCCCCTCTCCCGCACGTGCTCCCCACTTCAATGAAGCATCCCCATCTTAGCTTGGCATTGCGTTCCCCTGGAACTTGAGCTCCAGATCGACAGCCCAGCATCGTTATTAAGAACAAATGCGTCCGTCACACACCACTACCCTTTCCCGGGCGGAGCATCGGTGCTCAGAAAGCCCAGACCCCAGAGAGAGGGCCTCCAGCCATCCACTGTTCCATCCCAGCCTTAAGATTGCCCCAGAAGGTCCTGGCTTCTGGGAATAAGCAACACAGATGAAGCCTGAAGGAGCAGCAGGGCTTTTGGGAGCCGCGGACGCCCTTCTGCAGCCGGGCTTGTGTGAGGGTAACGGAAGCAGCACATCCTGCTGGGCCTGGGGAGGAAGTGGCTTTGCTGGGCATCGCTCATCTACCTCACTAGTAGTTCCGGTGCCTGAGGATTCTTTCTGCATTTTAAGTAAGACTCTTATGTGTATACAAATGTCCTCTCCTGCTGCACCATGGTCGTATGGAGCCCAGCTCATTCATGTAGAATTATGATCTTGTCGTGGCTCCTCTAGAACCTTCTATAAGGCTCCCCGAGTGACAGGCCATAGATACTTCTCAGCATTTTGCTGTGCTTGTTTTAGGTGAGCAGCCAAGTTTTCCAGTACCTCCCCATGTGTACAGCCCCACAGTAACCATTTCTCTTACTGGAGAAAGCACCAGGATCATCGATGCACAGTGCAAGTAGGGGGGCAGGCCAGCTCAAGAACACTCACGTTTCACCTGAAAAGTGTAATAACAGCTTCAGCAAGTGACATCAGACAAACCCAAATTGACAGCTTTCTACAGAACAAGTCGCCTGTGCTCTTCAAAAGATCAGTGTCAGGAGAGGCAAAGAAAGGCCCAGGAATTGTTCCAGACTAAAGGGGCATGAAAACCAAATCAGGAAGTGATCTGGAGAGCATCCTGATGGGGGAGCCACGAAGAACATTACTGGGACAGTTGGCAATAGATTAGAGTCTGGTGTCCCTGATACATTTCTGAATCTGTAATTGTATTGTGGTCAGGTGAGGGAAGGTGCTTGTTCCTAGGAAATGCCACTAAGGTCTGGAGGGGTAAAAGGCCTGATGTCTACGACGAATTCTCAAATAGTTCAGAAAAACATTGTGTGTGTATCCAGATGGATGACAGATCAATAGATAGATAGATCAAGAAAATACGAGTTTTTTGTACTCTTCTTGCAACTCCTAAGATTGAAATTATTTCCAAATAAAGGTTAAACACGACGACCACTAGTTGAGCACCTGCGATGTGCTAGGTGTTTCTCCAAAGACTCCACGCCTCTCATTGTGCTTGGTTGCCAAGGACACTCCAGGAGGTAAGGGACAGGGGACCCATTTTGCAGATGAGGGAACTGAGGAGCAGGGAAGTTCAGTTGCTCGCCCACCGCGGACACGTCCTGGGGCCCGGGTTCGAGCCGGGTCTTGGAGGCTCCAGAGCCCATGACGGCCCTGCTGCCCCCATGACCCACGCAACCCAGTGTTTCCTCCACTGGGCCATCGGGTTCAGGTTCGTGTTTTTGTGTGTTGTGTCTTCACTGAGGGCCGACTACGCGCCAGGCCTGTCCTGGGTGCCGGAGATGCACCGTTCACCACACAGAGATGTCACCAGCCTCTTCCGTTCTAGTGGGGGAGAAAGCAAGGCACAGAACACACAAGAGCAATACAGAGTTTGTGAGCTGCATCAGCACTGGACAGAAGCAGAGCAGACAAGGGGGACCCGAGTCCTGGGGGAGAGTGGGGTTCAAGTCCAAGAAAGGGGCTCAGGGAGGCCCCATTAGGAAGGTGATATCTGGGCCAAGACCCAAAGGACCTTTAGGAGTGAGCTGTGTGGGGAAGAGCGTTCCTGGCAGAAGGAATAGCAAGTGCAAAGGCCCTGGGGTAGGGGCTGGCAGGAATGTCTGAAGACCAGCAAGAACACATGAGTTAGTTACAGCGTCCTCCAGAGACACTGGAAAGAAGATGATCCTCGTGTCTGGCCACACCCACAGCACTACATTCTAATAGGAAAGGTTCTCCCATTTTAAAGGGGACTCTGATGGTCACCTCTGGATCTTTTTCTATTCTTTGGTTTCCATCAACGAGTATTAATTTACAAGTAAACGTTAGTTCTGTTATTTTGCTTCTCCTGTGACTACATTAAAAAAAAAGATTTGTACATATTCTTGTCTGCCTGCCCATTTTCCCTCCACCCTCCTCTGGGGGTAGGGTCCCGGCACGGCTCACTGAAGTCTGAAGGGCGGTCTCCCCACCGAGAATAGCTCCCCCTTGGAGACGGGCAGGTGCGTGGTGTTGGCTTCTGTGCTTTCTTGTGTTTGGAATGCGCCACTTCAAGAGCTACATGACAGTGATTTGGGGACGGCAGTGTGATGGGTTTCGGGGACCGGTGGATCCCAACCCTGGGGGACACAGTGCTCAGAAAAGAACTTCTGTGGGGTCACACCCTCCCCAAGGCAGATGGGGCTCTCCTGGCCGGTAGGCACGGCTGAACGGCTGTGTGGTGTGGTTTGGCCCAGGAAGACACACAATCCGTTCTACCCTTTATTAATGGGCTGCATGTTTTTAGCAGACTCATATGGCAAACCCCCAACTCCCTCAAATTTGGGCAGGCCCGGAGAGCTATCACAGAGAGCCGTACGCGGGTCTCGGTGACCCTTTCTCTGAATGGCACTGGCCTCACTCACTTGTTCTTTGGGGTTTCAATCTCTCGGCGCTCAAGCAATGACCGGAAGATTAGAAAGTGATTGAGTGAGGTTTGGGTAAAAAGGCACCTCTGCTAACGTTTTATGGGCACCCTCTATATGCTGACAGGTCCTCAGGGCCACATTTCCTCTCCTGCAGCGTGCTGGGGCACGGCCGACCTCGCCCTGGAGAAACACAGAGCTCTTCCTCTCCCCACGCACGCGTGGCGTCCCATCCATCTCAGTGCAGGGCGGCCCGGGAGGATGCGTGGTTAAAAGCAATAAAGTGTCGGCCCCGGCAGCCGCCAGAGTTCTCTTGCTCTCGATACCTGGGTGGATATTTATTCTGCCGGTTTATAGCCAATTTTTAATCCACTTCTTCATCATTGGCACAGAAGCTGAAAAATGATCCCTAAGAAAATAAGACTGTTTTTCAACCTCTTTCAAAATCTTCGGAAGAACCAAAAATAACTGAAAGACGAAATGCTAAATTCTATTGGCTTTCCCTAAAGAAGAGTTTCTCAGTCAAATATGGCAGGAAATATGGGGGCCAGCAGAGGTGTCGTGTCTGTGTCCCTCTGCGAGGAAGCAGAAGCCATAGGACCCAGTGCAGAGTAAGGGAAGCAAGCGCGTGGGATGAGGGAGGGGCCTGCGGTGAGTGGACAGGGTGGACAGACCCAGTCATGATGATCAACGTCTCAACATGAGTCACGTAGGACAAGGCGGGTGATGGGGGCACCCCTCATGCTCAGATACTGCCGTGCCCTTGACAACCGTGCTCTCCCCAATTCAGTGAGCCACCCCAATGGGCCCATCCTGCACAGGAGACCTCGGCAGCCAAAAGCCCTTGGCAGGCAGAGCTCCCAGACTCACCCATCGAGGCTCCCAACACCCAGGAGAGGGCTGGGGCCATCACTGGTGACTCTCACCTGCTGGGCCCATAGGCACAAGGCAAGCATCCCCCAGATGGGTGGGAGGTAACGGCAGGGCAGGGGAGGGTCCTGTGGGAACTGCAGAGGGAGAGTCCAGGCTGAGCACCCACCAGCAGGCACTTCGTGAGAACTCACAGGTCGGGTGCTGACGGCGGCCGGCTCCCGCTGGGCAGCCCTCTGTGGGAAGACCGCAGCCCGGCATGGAGGCTTCACTCTGCCTGTGTCTACCGTACTTTCCCCTCTTGGCATTGTCTTCTGCTCTGGGGGTGAGCAATCATCTCGGCCAGGGGTCTGCAGCCCCCAGCTGCTGGTTGGGGAGGTCCTGTGCTTATGCGCTGCACAGTGACATGGCACCACCCACCCCTGGATTTTACCTGTGGCCACCGGAAGTTAAGCCCTGTGCAAGACAGGACTCCGGGCCAGGCGTGTGGGTGGGATGGTGGGGGCGGGCGGCCACGGGAAGTGCCAGCTCACAGAGCAGGTGGCTGAGCTCCTGACACCCACCCTAGGGCCACGTAACATGGGTCGGCTCAGGCACGAGAGCAAATGGGAGCAACATAAGGACAATGGGGACAAAGCAGTAGCTGCAGAAAATCGGGTAAAGGTGTGGAATGCCCTGCCATGAGCAAGGTGCCCTCTCCCATGTGCCCTCTCTGGTGCCCTCTCTCAGGTGCTTGCTCTTTTCCTCCATGACAACAAATGCTAACATATGTCTACATTTCAGAGTCTCAGCATTAAACCAAATGGAGGAACCCTCAGATCTACAACTTCCCACCGTCCCCTTCACCCCAAGGACTTTATTGTTCCTGGAAAGGCGGCTGTTTACTTCCCAGGGGGAGGGCTGCCTCTGCCCTGCACCTGCCTTTGATGTCTTCCTGGATTCCAGCCCTGAGGCTCTCAAGGGTCAGTGTCCTCGTGGGTGATACACATGAAAATGCACACTGTGCTTAATGGCTGTACGGGGTGAAAAGTGTCCCCCAAAACACATGCACATCTGGAACCTCAAAATGTGACCCTGTTTGGGATAAGGGTCCTTGCAGGTGGAATTAAGTTAAGGGTCTCAGGATGAAGTCATCCTGGACTGGGGTGGGCCCTAAACCCAGTACTGGCGTCCCCCAGAGAGAAAGGAGAGGGAGATTTGGAGACAGACACAGGAGCTCTCCTCCTAGGCCATCCAGAGTGGATGTCCACACACGGAGACGGGGAGGGGACGAGGAAGGTGAGGACAGCAGCAGTCACTCTGGGTGGGAAGAGAGGCCGCAGAAGGAGCGGAGCATTGCCCCAACGAGCCAGGCTGGGTCCGGGCCGGCGTCGCCTCGAGCAGGTGCTGAACCTGCCGGGGCGTCAGGTTCACATCCGCCTGACGCTGAGGATGCAAGGCACCCTGGGGTCATCACGGGGCAAAAGTCAGACACTTCCACAGCGCAGGGTGCCTGGCGCACAGCCGGGCTCAGTGAACGCGCGCTGCAGCTGCAACCCGAACGAGGGGGATTTGCAGGAAAGCCCTGCATTTGCCTTTGGCCAGGCTGCGGGGATCAACAGCGTGGCATCCCTAAAGCCCCAGAACAGATCCGCCAGCCCACAGCCCTGGGGAGTGTGAAGGTGCTGACCCCAAAGGCAGAGAACAGTCAGGAGCAAATGCTCTCTAAAGCTGACAGAAGGTCTCGGACGAGTGGGGAGGAGGCAGGGAGAGATCAGGTGGCGCCCAGCGTCCACAGACTTGCCCCAGCTTCAGCGTTCTGGATCCACAGGAATCTTCTTCCTGGGGCGCTTCAAGGAGCAGAACCAGAAGCCAACTCGAAACGCCGCGAGCGTCTGCCTTTTACACGGCTATTTCTACACCGCCCTCCCAGAGCTAGCGGAGGATGTTGGGAATAAAAGCAGAGCTGGCACTACGCGACGCCAAGGTGTGGTTCCACAAGTTCACACCCAGTCTCACAGGTCAACAAAGGCTGTGTCTGGGCCGAGGCGGAAACAGGCCTGATCAGGGAGGACGGGGCCTGGCTTCCCGGGGAGGGCGTCACCACCTAGGAGCGAGGTCCCCATATGTGGAGTTATCCCATCGGGCCGGTTCCGACTCAGCGGCTGGGGTCCCATTGGGAGAGTGATCTCATGTCGGGTGACAGCCTGCCTCTGCTACCGTGTGATCATTCGCTCAGCCACAACTCACATATCAAGTCAGCTTATTTAACTTTTTAAATTAAAGCTTAAAAGCCCTTAATTAAAATAATAAATCAGAGAACCATTCCCGTGGCAAGGTGGGAGTAGCCGGATGGATTCTGCATTCCGCTCTCCAACCACACAAGGTCTGAACAGCCGCGTTACGGGGTGACTCTCCCCGATTCACAGGCCTGGCTGCCGAGGGCTGTTCTGTGCTCAGATCCTGCCAGGACACTCCAGGTCGGGGTACACATGGCCAGCTCCCCCTGGACCCTCTAATTTTCCCAGACAGTGATTGGCCTGAGAATCAAAGAAGCTACAGACCACCGCCCACACTAAGGCACAAACACATTCTTCTCCCTCTGGCAGCGAGTGGGTCAAGATTTCAAGAAATGGCACTGCCAGCATCCTGATCCCAGACATTGCCCAGAAAGAGGGAGCTTCCGTGGCCAGAACCTAGAGGCGGACTGGTTCTTGAGCACAAGGAAGAAAGCACACGTGGCTGTGGGGTTTCTGTTTGTTTCTTTCTCTTTTCCCGCCCACGTTCTTAGAGCAGGGGCTGCAGACGTTTCTTATAAATGTCCGGATGGTAAATATTTTTGGCTTGGCGGGCTGCAAGGACTCTATCACAATGGTTCAACTCTGCCACGGTTGCAGGAAAGCAGGTGCAGACAATATGTAACAAATGGGTGTGCTGTGTTCCCAGACAACTTTACAGAAACAGGCAGGAGGCCGGATCCGGCTCACGGGCCTCAGACAATCCCTGTGAGCCCATCAGAACAAAGGCAGTGCACCCACACACCCTGACTTTCATGAGAAATTCCTAAGGAACGGAATCCCTTTCGCAATTCTACTGGACACATGCAGGTGGACACGGGACGGGAGGGTGTGCAGGCACTGGAGCCTGACGCCCTGGGTTTGTGTCCCAGTAGCTGAGTGGCCTGGAGCAATTACTTACCTGCTTTAGCTTCTCATCCATAAAATGGGGCTAACAGTGTGGCTCCTCTTAGGGCTGCAGTGAGGACCAAAATGAGCTGCGCCAAGTGGATTCCCACCTTCTGGATGTGGTTTTTGTGTGGTCGGCAGATCCAGAGGGTGGGAACAGAAGTCATACTGATTCCCTGTATTTACTGTAATGCCGAAAAGAAATAATTATTCATTTGTAAGTCTGTACGCACCCAGGGTGGTTGGAGGGGAAGTTGTGTCCAGAAGCAGAGGTAAGGTATGATTCTTGAAGAGCTCAGGTGCTTTCAGCAACTTATCCTGGTGGGGGCCTGGGGGGGGGGGGGATGTACAAGTTCCTGCAAGTCCTACAGTCCTCAGAGCAGGTGGCATTGTCATTCTCGTCTTCCAAGTGAGAAGGCTGAAGGCCGGAAGGGTTAAATGACCTGTTGGTGAGTGGTGAGCTGGCAGCCTGGACTCAGGCAGTGTGAACTGTCACTCTTAACCACCTGGAAAGACCGACATTTAGAAACATCTACTGAACGACTTTTACCACAACTGTTACATGCACTTATAAACTTTTAAAAACTTTTAAAAATGCCTGAATCAATTGAGAGTTGCTCCGGGAACATTATATGTTGTAAAAAGACACATGCTCTAAATTTGTCATCCTGCACTTGATAACAAGTAACCAGCACCCACAGGGAAGGAAACCGCTGTCCGTGGTGCTGATGTCACATTGGTTCCCAAGGCTGTTAGCCACGCGGAGGTCTTCCTTGGTCTCCGTCACTGGATGATCGGAGCAAATGTCAGGTGTGGCATGGTTCATCTCTTCTGTGCAGACACTGCTGGGGACTCGGCTACCTAACATCTGATGGCAGCGAAGGCAGGGGAGCAGATGTTTGGAAAACCGAACAGTTGCCGTCAATGGACGAAAAGTGCCATGGTTCACACGTGTGGTGTTTGAGGTTTGAAGCGTGTGCAGCCGAGGGTCTCGACTCTCCCAGAGGGGCCAGTCTCTGCCCATGAGCACTGCCTTGGCGAGCGAGAGGACCCCGGGAAGCCAGCTACACGGCCTCCTGGTACACAGAGGAAGAAAAGAGACACCCGCCCGGAGAACTACGGGTGATCTTCAACCGTCGAGTCAGAAGTGATGACACCAGCTTTCCTCTCTCGCCAGCACGCTGGCTCTCCCTGGTGACACACAAGGTGCCCCCTTCTCCCAGAACAGGCAGTCGGTATTCCAATGAGCAACGATGTTTTGTTTCCCTGTTGAGTTTCCCCCAGGTCTGCCCAACAGGAAGAAAAGGATTTCATTTTTAAAGCCACTTAGCACAGCTGGCAACTTATCAGTGAGGGAAACATGAAGCTGGGGCCAGCTGGCAGCCAACAAACCCACCCAGAGGCCCCAGCACGACCCTCCACAGGGACCACCACCCTCTATGGGGACCACCACCCTCCACGGGGACTGCCACCCTCCACGGGGACTGCTGCTCTCCAGCAACTCTGGAAGTGAGACCTCTGAGGCCGCTGCTGTGCGTGTCCTAGGGAACTTCTCCTAAGGGACGTAGGTCAGTATGAACTTCTCTGACCAGGTTTACATAGTCAATACTGACTCCAACTTTCTCCATATTGGTTTCCCCTCTTGGTGCCTCAGTTCCCCCATTTGTGAAATGGGAACAGTAATAACATCTGCTCCACAGGAGTGGGGTGAGGACTCGATGAGTAAACATGATACGTAGAATCATAGAAGACAATCAGTGAAGGCTGGCAATGGCTTATTGTTACAGTGAGGACGTGTGTTGATACTTGAAGAGGGAAGGGGGCAAAGGGAGAGGCGGTGCCGTACATTGTTCCTGACTCTTCTGGAGCCGTGTTCTTGGTGATCTCATCAAGGTGCCCTCAGAGTTTCCCAGGTCATGAGCACTACAGTGACCTTCTTTCATTTAACACATGTTGACTGAGCAGCCACTACCCGGTGCAAGGCACAGGGGTGGAATGGAAGGCAGACACAGAGGTCACAGTTCAGTGCGGGGGATGGAGGATGGTCAAAGGACCGCAGACAGTTGTAACTGCTCTTCTCCTGTCCCTTTAGCATTAGAACGAGAGAGAGAATTTAAGAGGAAATTGAGTTACCTACACTTCTGCCCCTGAAGTTAACTTCACGGGCACTGTTTGCACTGAACATGGGGAAGGAGAACAGAAATGGGGCTCTGGGAGCAAGGTGCAGGCAGTGGGAGGGTATCAAAAGGATGGCCTGAGATTTGGGACAACTCTTCCCAGGGACAGGATTCCTGGTGTGAATTATGGAGTATTCCTCTTTATCCTGGACATAGAGGAAAATGGTGTAATCTTAGACCAAAAACCACCAGCAGCTTGATGAGAGCACCATGGTGAAAAAGATATCATCTCATTATTAACCAATAATCACAGTTTGCCTTAGTATGCCATTATCACATTGGTAAAAAATTTGTTCAGAATTTAAGGAAAATGAGTTCACCAAAATTCCAACTTGAAAACACAACTGTTCTCATTTTAACCAGCAATTTCTGTACAAACCCCAACCCACTACAAGAACCATTTTATTGTCACAGCTTGAAATTTGTTTTGAATTACCTTGATAATAACACAGCCATTCATTTAGCAACGGTGCATCACCCAGCTAATGGATCTCGGAGGCCTAATTTCTAAAATCCAGCACCGTGCGTAATTATCATGTAACTAGAATCAGCGATGCTCCACCGAAACGGAATCACCTGAGTTTGTCTTTGGGTGATTAAAACGCAGGTAGTTTGCACATCAATGTCATTAACGAGACTGTGGATTCCTGCAGAGCCATCCGTCCAAGAAGTTCACAAACAGAACAGCTCAACGGTTCCCTCCAGCCTGGAAATCCAAGTGCAGCCAAAAGTGTGGCGATTCTCTTAAAACAGAGACTCGATTCGGAATAAAACTGTAAACAAGCGGCAATTTTGCTCATGAATTTTATCTCTTCTCATTCCTCTAAGCTATCAGAATAATAGCTATCCCGTTAAGAAACTCAATTAATACATAACAGAAGTCTATCGTAAGCAGATGAAGGTCCCGGAGTTTATAAAATTTACCTCCATTCGAAGGCAACCTTGGCATTGAATTTGCTTCTGCATGACCCAGTGTTGCCTTAGTCAAGTCACACAGAACTAAGCGTCTCTTAGACCCAAGGTCGGCAAACTGTGGCCCGCAAGCTGAATTGGACCCACCTCCTGGTTTTGTCAGCAGCTCTGTAGGCAGGTGGCCACCTTGTTTGTAGACTTATTGACTGTGACTTCTGTTGTGCTACGAGTGCAGAGCTGACAGGGTGACGGAGGCCCGACGGCTGCAGAGCCTGACATATTTACCACGTGGCCCTCTACGGAAACATTGCTCGACCCCTGTCTTAGACCACAGGAACGCCTAAACCAGAGTGAGCCGCCCGCTGAGGAGCAGGGACATGCGAGGGTGCCCCTGCTGGCCCAGCAGCCCCGCCCTCTGCCTTCATGGGGCCAGTCCTGACCTTTCAAGTCATAAGCTCACGGCTCATGGGGCGCCCGCTCACCCGTGAACACGACACGACACCCAGAAACACGCGGCAGGAAGGTGAAAACTTAATAAAATTTCACCAATTCATCAAGGGATGACCTTACATTTAGAAAGACCCAGAAATAAGTTTCTCTTTTGATTAAATGGAAAATCAATTTCCAGTGACATTTCTATTCATCAGGTCCCAAACTGAGACCACAGCCACATGAGGAGGACAGCAGTGCCCCGTGCTCTCCACACGGCTGCCAGGAGGACAGGCTGACCACAGCTCCCGGCTGCAACAACCCTTGAGCAGAGCAGAGCCACCCCCCACCTGTCTCAGGGCAGACACCCCGGGGGTGTGCGACCACAAAGACCGGGAACCTGGACCGAGGGCACGGGAAGCACGTGGACTTGTGTGCGTGGCCTCTGTTAACAGTGGTGTTTTGATGAGCAGGCTGCAGACTGCACATTTTCAGGGGGGATGCTACCCAAAATGGGAGGTTTAGATCCCAGCCATGCTGTATGATGGATAAGAGGGCTCCCGGGGTCCATTTGTTCTCGACTGTGGCTCAGTTAAGAAAACATGCAGTTTACTTTCAGACCCCTCTCCTATTTGATAAAAGAGCACCAGGAGCTCTGTCTCTGCACAGAGGACTGGAAGCCCCCATTCCCACCCCCCAGAGCCTCTCTTTCTGTGATTTCTTCCTTCTCAATCATAAAAAGGTTTGAGTGATTCTCCAGCCCTTTCTGGATCCCAGTGGCACATACCCTGGGAACCTACAAGAGAACGAAGATCAAAGATGATCTGCCCAGATCATCTCGGATATATTTTCTAGGGGAGATTCAAGCTTTGAAAACACAGTGATACTCAAATGTACATTCTTGTCGCCAAAGCTCAAGCCACCCCCCGCAAACTGCTGTGGTCACAGGTGCCTTCCAAAGAAAGGTGGAAGAACGTGTGTATTTCCCTCAGGGGCAGGGGTGCCAAGGGCGAGCCCATGGCGGGGGGAGGGCATCTGAGCAAGGGAGAGCACGGGGCCATGCTCAGAGTCACGGGCGGGAATACGCATCATGCTGTATCTTCCTTCAACACCATTTTTAATGTATAATCAATCTTTATGGGCTGTCCCCAAAGGGAAGGCGTAATGGAATCAAGTTGTCACACAATCGCGAACCATGTGCATCCTGTTAAAAACAGAATTGTATCATATTTCCTGGAGCAAAACTGACGATTCCTTGAGGTGGGCGCAAATTGTTTCTAAAAATGAACATTCTGTGTGATTTAAATAAACTTATTATGATAAAGGCAAGTGCTCTGCCGCTCTAATGAGCCCATAACTCATTGTATGGGTTCAAGTCATCCCAAATGGAACTGCTGTTTATGTGGAGTTTTTGAAAAAAGAGTGCGATTTTGTGATTCATCACATCAAATCCGTTTTAGTCTCTGCACATGGCTCCAGAGGCAAATATAATCAAAAAGACAAAAAGCAACAGCTGCCTCCCCTCCAGGTGTGGGGCACGGCCGCAGCAGCAAAACCAGGAGGCTGGATGCCAGGGGCTGGAAGGGCCAGCCCGTGCTGTCAGAGCCTCTGCTCCCGGGCCGAAGCCAGAGCACCCAGCGCATCCCGCCACAGGTCACCGGCTCCACTCCGAGTCACCTGCACTAGGATCAGCCACGAGGAGGGAAGGCGAAGCTGACGTCCACGGTGGCCACGGTTCTGGTTCCTACTGAAGGTGAAGGGGACTGGGGACCCTTAGGCCTGCACACACATCATCTCCACGTGAAAAGATGAGTAAAGCTTTGCTCACAAAACGGCTCTGTACTACTTGTGGGAGTCGCTCACCTGGGAGGCTACCTGGGTCTCAAGAAGGAGCCACTTACAACGTGCACTGCAAAAGCACTTCCCCCACACATGAGCCCTGTGCACACACACACGAACACACATGCAGGTACACTCACTCTGGGAGAGCGCCCCCATGAGCATGTGCCCAACACACACACAGATGCAAAGCTCTTACTGTAGGAGCACCCCCCGTGCATGTGTCATGTGCAGATGTGCACACACTTCATATGGATATGCACACATGCATACACATGTGGACACACATGCATACACTCAGTGCACACACATGTGCACATCTATGTACTTGCACATGAACACATACACACACATTTGCACACACAACTCCTACTGGAAGAGCACTCCACATGCACACATATACACGTGGTTACACAACGCATGCATACATGTGTGTACTTGCTCACCCACATACACAAAAATATCTACATGCATTCACACACACGACAGGTCTGCAGTGTTTCCTCTGCCCTGCTGGGTGTAGCCTGCGGTACGTGCTCAGCTTCCAAGCCTACAGCTTTCCCCAGACAGCCACCCCAGGAGTCTGGTAGATCGTCTGCTATCAGCCTGGGCTGGGTTTCTGCAAAAATCCTGGTTTCTTTGGCCGGAGCCCTCTCCAGACTGCTGAGTCCCACACAGAAAGGCTCCTTCCAGGTTCTCCTGGGACTTAGTGCACTCTGATATACATTTGACTTGAAAAATTAACTTTAAGAGAAAATAAGGATTGGGCTCCTGGAGCCAAGGTATAGCCACCGTGTGGTTCTGAGCCTTCACCCCACCAGAGTCTGTGCCTCGACCACCGGCCTCCTCGCCACACCTGTGTCACAAAAACAGTTCATCTTCATTGGCTGCTCCTGGAGGTGGGAGTCACGTGAAGAGGTGAATCAGAAGACGACGATCGGGGCTTTGGCTGCTCATTCATCCATGAGCCGGTGGACATTTGGGTGTTTCCACTTCTGGCTGCTATGAACATCCATGTAGAAGTGTTTGCCTAGAGATACATTTCCAATTCTTTTGTGTATATCCCTAGAGTAGAATTGCTGGGTCAAAGGTAACTCTATTTTTAACTTTTTGAGGAACTGTCAAACGTTTTCTACAGTGGCTGCACCATTTTACGTTCTCATCAGCAGTGGGAGTTCCAGTTTCTCCACATCCTCACCAACACTTGTTATTTATCATGTGTCTTTTTTATTACAGCCATGGTGTTGGGTGTGCAGACATATCTCAGTGTTGTTTTGATTTGCATTTCCCTAAGGACTAATGATGTTGAAAATATTTTTATGTGCTTATTGGATGTTTGTGTGTCTTCTTTGGAGAAGCATCTATTCAAATCTTTTGCCCATTTTAAACAGAGTTATTTGTCTTTTTGTTGTTGATGTATTTATTGTAAGGAGCAAAAACTTATAAAAAAATGTAAGTTCTTTATTGTCTTATTGTAAGAGTTCTTTACATATTCTAGTTACTGGACCCTTATCAGATACATGATTTGCTTTCTTTTTTTTTTTTTTTTGTGAGCAAGACCAACCCTGAGCTAAGATCCATCGCCAATCCTCCCCTTTGTGCTGAGGAAGACTGGCCCTGGGCTAACATCCGTGCCCATCTTCCTCTACTTTATATGGGACACCGCCACAGTGTGACTGACAAGCAGTGCATCGGCGGGTGCCAGGGATGTGAACCTGCGAACCCCAGGCTGCCAAGCATGAACTAAACCGCTGCGCCACCAGGCGGCCCCTGATTTGCTTTCTTGATGGTGTCTCTGAAGCACAACACTTTTAATTGGGAGGAAGTCCACTTGGCTGTTTTCTTTGCTTGCTCATGCTTTGGTGCCATGGCAAAGAAATCATTGCCTAATCCAAAGTCAGGAAGATTTGCCCTATGTTTTCTTCTAAGAGTTCTATAGTTTTAGCTCTTACATTTTGGTCTCTCATCCTTTTGAATTAATTTTTTTAGATGGTGTGAGGTAGGGGGTCCGACTTCATTCCCCTGCATGTGGAGATCCCGTTGTCCCAGCACCATTTGTTGAAGAGACTATTCTTTCCCCATTGAATGGTCTTGGTACTCTTGTCAAAAGTCAAGTGACCCTAGATGTATGGGTTTACTTCTGGACTCTCAATTCTCTTCTACTGACCTATGTATCTATCCTCACGCCAACTGTCTTGATTACTCTAGCTTTGTAGTAAATTTTGAAATCGAGGCTGGAAGATTCTTCACAGGCGGTATAATCTGTAATAGGACATTACCCCACAAGGAGAGTGAAGGGCTACACCTCCCCAAAGCAGGAAGGTGAGTGAAGGGAGCCACATGCTATAGAGGACACCGTGAGGTTTGGCTGACACGAGGTTCACAAACAGCAAAGGTATCTGTGCCGTGAGAGGTCAGGAGAGCCCCGTCCCCACCGCGGGGCAGGGTGGGTAGTGACTGAGGGAGAATATGAGGGGCTTCTGGGGATGGAGGAAACTCCCTTCCTTGACCCAATTGCTGGTTATACACGTGAACTCATTTGGTGAAAATCCATTGAGTGTGCACTAGCTGTGCACTTTTCTGTACTGTTCCATACTCCAATAAATTTTACCAGATAAAATAAAACGACGGAGTTGATGCAGCTGAGGCAGAGACAGTACAACGAGGAGAAGTCATCACTTTCTGCTTCAGCCCACGTGTACCTGCTCCGGGTACAGGCGGAGCACTGAAATATACACAATAATAACCACATGTTTGTCAACTAACAATTATCGAGTGTCTACACCACGCCGAGCATGATTCTAAGTGTTTCACCTCCTTTCATGAAATCTTTATCAGTCCTTCCTAGGAGGGAACTACTATCACCTGCATCTTGTACCTAAGGAAACGGCATGGCATGTAAAGATTAAGCCATCTGTCCCACATCACATGGCTAGCGGTGGCAGAGCGGATTCAACATTCTGTCCCGCTGCAGCATCCACGCCCTCCACTCCCCTCCCTGCCTCGAAGCTGCAAGAGCCAGCTCGGTGCACCCTCCCTGCTGGAAGCTGAGCCAAGAGACTACTCTCCACCCAGTGATTATCGCCCTTCTGCTGGGCACGTGCCAGGCCACTGGGCGCTGCAGGCAACTGGGAGGAGCCCTATTGGTCTCTTCCACTGGGAGGTCGAGGTACGGGTGAGGGGCAAGATTGGTGCTCAGGACAGAATTCAGAGGCATGCATGAGAAGCATGCAGTGTGGGAGGCATGGGCACCACGGAGCACAGCACAGGAGTCCAGAGAGGAGAGGTGCTCAGAGCAGGGTTGGCAGTGGTCAAGAAGGGCCGTGGGGAGGGTGTGGGTGATGAGTCAGGAAGCAGGAGAGTGTCGAGCATTCCACAAAGGAGGCCAGACACAAGGGTGGGGCTCATGGAGGCATGAACAGATGGGCGGGAAGACAGGGTGTGCCAGGTTACGGGGAGCCCTGGGAGCCGGCCGAGGTGCAGAGACTTCACATGGTACCTAGTGGAGAGTCGGGAAGGTCCCCAAACAGAGTCTGAGAGGGGCAGGGAAGGAAGGAGGCAGCAGCAGGGAGCAGAGGGCGGGGGCTGGGGAAGGTGGCAGGGGGGTCCAGGCGGCAGGCGTGGCAGCAGCCAGGATGGGAGGAGAGCTCTGCAGGGAGGAAGCCCGTCTCCAGGAAGGAAAGGCCAAGAGCTCTGCCACCAGCTGGTACCTCCACTGAGGGCGAGGAGTGCAGGGAAGGCTGACTCGCAAACCCAGGACGAGTCCACTGTGGGCAGCAGAATTGCCAGCCTCGGTCCTGGGCGGGTCTCTGACTCCCATGTCCTACGTGCTCACTATGTCTCGACACCACGTCCAGGAAGGCAGAGACTTTCAGGCTGTAATTCCAGCCCCTCAGACACTGCTGGGCCTCCAGGTGTGCCCAGTGACATCCCCTGTAGAATCTGAGCACATGGGGAAGGTGCTCTTGTTGCAGATGAGGGGCCAAGGCTCAGAGAGGCTAAGCCACCGCCCAGAATCACACAGTGAATAAGCGTCAAAGCTGCGATTTGAACCCAGGCCTGTCTGTTGCCACAGACTCCGAGCTCCCACACAGGCGACCTCCTCTTCTGGAAGACGACTCCCAGGTCCCGGTGAGTCAGGGGAGGTGGTGCACGCCCTCCGCGTCCTGGAGGTTCTGCTGTTTAGTCTCTTGGCGTCATCCAGATGGTAGGGATGTGGACAATGTTCTTTCAATGAAAAGGACGAGGAGGGGGAGTAGAAAGGGCTGAATATCCTTAAAATGTACCATGAAAGTTCTGAATGCACAGTTCCCCCATGAAGAAAGCAAACTGTGGTCAGGCACCTCCCTTAGAGCCTGCCCCTCCCACCTTCCTTCAAAGCCTTGTGGTATTTTCTACAGAGAAGCCCCACGTCTGCACCGCTGCGCGGGATCTTGTTCTCACACAGACACCTGGGTGGCGCCCGCGGTTTTCAGAGCCTTCCTGACACTCCCGTTCGGCAAGGAGCGCTCGCGATCCCCAGCGCTGGGTCAGGCGTTTGTGATGGAATGGGTGGAAGGGGGAGGCAGTGCCCCATTTGTCAGCCCTTATCCTGCCCCCATGAAACTCATACGGCTCTAACCGGCGACTGGAATGGTGTATTTTATATCAATTGTTATTGGCTCAACCTTGGGGTCAGGAGCTCTCCTTTTCAAGCCTGCACGAAAATGACTTCTCATTAAGAAGCAGGGAGAGATTGCTGTTCGTCTCTCAGGTCGAGAAGTGTTTGCAAAGTCGAGATGGGGCGTGACGGAGCGATGCTGCTTCGTGGCTTCTGTGGGCCTCAATCTGGCCCCATCACCCCATCCTGTCGCTTCCATCCACCCCGCCCCCAAAATGCCAAAGCCACTTGTAATTTCACAGAACAAGATACACAGCGCACACTCTGAAGGTTTCAGCTCCGTGATCTTCCTATTCATTTCCCCGAATGAGCCGTCTTCACCCACCGGTTCAACAATATTCCAGTCACCTGCCAATTCTTGTCATATCCCCACTCCTTTCTCCATTTCCTAATCTGTGACGTTTCTCTTTAGAAGAATGAGCATCGCGGTGTACCTGCTAAATGTTCTTTGAAATCCTCCAGGTTAGGGCTGTGCAATCAGAAGCTACCAATTTCTGACTTTTCCCTTTGAATTGCTTAAAAACGGGTGGTTTTAGAAGCAAGTTATTTGCTACACCCTGAGAATTTAAATTTCTGTAAACATGCTTTAATTTCTGAATAGGCATTTTAAGCCCTTAAAATGCAACTCATGTGAATAAAATGTTGCCCCAAGAACTTGGCTTGATAGTTTAAAAAATTGAATTTTAAAATATTCTAGAGCTGTAACGGGAATGATTAATCTTAGCATCTTAAACAAATACGCTCCTCTCCTGCGTCTGCACCCCGTGTTTATACTCCTCCCACCTTCTCCTCTCAGGTGGACTCGGCCCCTACTTCCAAGTGGAATGTGCGTGAGGCTGGCCCCCCTTCCCTCCTCTGCCGCCCCCCTCCCGCCTCAGCCTGGAGCCCTCCCAGCACCCCTCCGCCCCAGCTCTGAACTCCTGCAAGTGGTGTAGTGAAACATTCCTTTGGCTGTTGACGATGTTGGTCCCTGGATGTCCTTTCCATTACACATCCACCGCACCGCACGTGGCTCTCACCATTTTCTAACTTTGAAAATGCATAGTGAACAGGACCCCACGCTCCCTGATGGAAGATCTGGGTGACTCAGAAAGTTCGACTCTTCCACAAAACAAATCACCCATGAACCTGATGGGCCTCCGGCTTGGACTCCGACTGCCAGGACACGTGGAGGGGAGGAGCCCGTTAACCCACATTGGGGTGCAAGAGGCAAATCCAGAGTGAGGGCTCTTCAAGCCAGACCACCGCTTCCTCATGGGGCAGAGAAGCCCCCACAACTCTCAGCCGAGGTGACTGTCCCGCGTCCACAGGACACACATCTGTGAACAGCTCGTTGTGATTCAGCAAATAGGTGCTCTTACATCAATGCATGGTTTAGCGTTACTTTAAAAACTGAATTTCCCAAATATCTTGACGATGACTGCCTCTGTGAGGAGTGGGCGGTTTACGACGTTGCAGGTCACCACAGCACATGCAGTGCCTCTGGGTTACGTCCCCAGCCATTGGGTCATACGGAGAAAGAAAAGTTGGCTGATGGTGCAGCCTGTCTGAGCTCCAGGGCTGACCTTCTAGGAGAGGAATTTGATTAGTAATAAAAGGTGCATTTCTAGCCACCCCTTTGTTCTTCTACAATGTGTGTTCAAAGAAAGTTTGGAGCCAAACTGGGTCCGGCAGTCCTAAATGATGGGGCCCAAGTTCATCCCTTTCAGTTCAAAAGGTGGCAGGTTCCGGGGCTGGAAGGTGTCCCTGCCTGGCTCCACTGCCCATTCTCATGCCTCATCACTTCCAGAGCCTGGAGAAACATTGCTGGATCCTTCCAGCAACAGAGAACTGTGTCCCGTGGACCTGGGACCCTAGGGCTACTGGAAAGGGATCTGAGCACATGACACCACAAGCCCAGGCCTCACGCCCCGGGGCCTGGCTGGCGCCAAGCTCCTGGCTACCTGCTGGCTGTCGTGGGTCCACTGCGAACACAGCCCCACTGGTTCTGGGGGGTCAGCTCTGCCTGCTCATACGGACCTCAGATAGGCAGGTGGGGCTCCCCCTGGTCTGAGCTCCTGCCGAGGACTCACCGAGGTCTGGTGCGGTGCACTCCTCCTGCCTTCTCAGCAACTGGCTCCGCTCCTGCTCCCCAGGTTGAGGGCTCTGGGCCCCCAACACAGACGAGGAGCCTTGCCTTGCGGAGCTGACGGCCCGGCCAGGACGGGACACGTTAGTTGGCAGCAAGTCCTCCCTCCCCGTGAAGGCAAACGGCACGTTGCATTTAATTTTTTATTTATCTTACAAATATTTATACAAGGCTTACTCTATGCCAGGTCACTGTTTGGAAAGCTTTTCAAATATTAACCCACTTAACAGGCACGCTGGCACCTGGGTCACCCTGCAAACGCTGCGCGGAGGCCTCTCTGCCCAGCTCTGAGGGTACGTGCTCGCCCTGAAAGGGCCAGCTTATTGGCAGGACCCTGCCCTGGGGAATATCCTGCCCTGGGACCTTGCCATGGGTGACTCTTGCCCTGGGTGATCCCTGCCCCCGAAAACTCTTCCCCAGGACCCATCATATTTTATCACTGGTGCCTCTCATCCACCTCCCTGCTCCCTGCACTTGAGGGGATGACCCACCCCAGGGTACCCCTCCTCTTGCAACTACTAAGTAAGCTAAGGGAGGGTGGGCCTTAAATTGGCATCCCTGAGCCTTGGTGCTCTGCTCAGTGCCAAGTCTAGCCTGGCAGCACCAGCACAGATGATAGCAGCCCCTACCGAGCCCCCCCTAGCCACCAGGTGCCTGTGCTCCAGTGTCTGCACAAATAAAAGGTATAAGCACACATGTGCACACATAGAAATCTGTGTGAGTGTGCACACATGTACTCATGTGTATACATGCACACATATGCATGCATGTGCAGATATGAGCATGCACACACGAATGCACATGTGTATAAAACAGAAATATGTATGCATGCGCATACCTGTGCATCTGTGCATGTGCATATATGTATATGCATGCACGTGTACTTACAGGTGTGTATGTGTATACACACATTTTACATATGTATGCACATGTAACACGCATATTTGTGTGTGCACATATATGCACATGTGTACACACACTAATTTAGTCCTTCTAACTACCCCGTGGGTTATCATCTTATATATATGTGTATAGACACATGCATGTGCACATGTGTATATATGAAAGCGTATATATGTGTGTGAGCACCCACGCTCACACACACATTTGGTCCTTTAACAACCCCACCAGGTACCACGTCACGGGCGAGAAGACGAGCACCGGGTCCATGAGAAGGCCCAGAAGTGGCCAAGCCTGGACTCAGACGCAGCCCCCTCACCGTGGTCCCGAGCTGCCTCTCGAGGGCGTCAGGCTCTCTGAGACTCAGGCTTCTCATCCGAAAACGGGCTGGCGTGGGTCTGCTGTGATGAGGCACGAAAGCAGCAGCACGGAACCAAGGAGAGGATTTTTTTTTTTGTCTTTTGTCTTTTTTCAGCTCTGCATGCAGGCCAGTATAGGAAAAATGAAAATGTTTGCTGGTGTTTATCCCTCATTCAACACAAGAAGAGCCTTCGTAACAGTGCTGGCATTCACTGGGCGCTTCCTGGGACGGCGCCAGGCCCACATTAATCCTTGAACCCTCGCTGGCAGCTACCGTCACCCCATCAACAGCGTAAGCAATGCAGAGGGGGATGGAGGAGTGAGGCTCCCCCCAGCAGACTCCCTGCTTCACCAAGAAGATTTCAGTGAGAAACGGGGCCTGTGTGAGACAGGATGGGGCGGGGGCAGTGGTCACCTTCACCCGGGATCAGAGCCCATGCAGCAGGACCTGGGGACTGGGCCTCGAGCTCCAAGCCTCAGGTCCAGAGCAAACACCCCCCTGGCCTCCACGCAGAGACCTGCCCGTAGTGCCCACGGGAAAGACCCAGATGACTTCAAAGGTTACTCTGCCCCCGCCAAGTCCTCTCCTGGTCCGTCTTTTTGGGGAAGGAGGGAAGCAGTGCCCCAGGACCCTCTGGCCGGCCTCTCTGGGCTTGGAATCCAGCCGACCACTTTTACCCCTACCTTCTTCAAGGTGGTCAACAGAACGCCCAGACCCCCGACCCTCGAAACAGACACTGCGTGATTTCCACTGCGCAGAAGGTGAGCAGCAGCCTGGCGTCAGGAGACCCGAGGAGGAGGAGCGCCCCCACTTCTGTTCTGGGACCCCCAGCCCACTTCGCTGGCCTCCTGCAAGCAACCTGCCCTCCCAAGCCTGTAGGAAGCCCCTCATCTGCTGGAGTCCTCTTTGGGGCCTGTGACGGCAACAGCACTGGTGGGGGGGACAAGCGTCTCTGTGGAGGCCGGAGTGTGGACGCCGTCAGCTCTGTGGGCCTTTGGGTCCAGTCTTTGAAGGGCCGCAGTTGGCGGCTCTCAGCGCTGGACCCCCTGCACGGAGTGCTGCTTTACCCTCCCCACCCCCAGCCCGGCACTCAGCCACCGTCTGGCTTCTTTCTTCCCCATCTCTGGTTTCCAGCTGCAATCTGGCCACACAGGTCCAGCCCCAGCCTCCTCTTGAATCCTGCATTTTCCCTAGAGGGGTAGGGAGGTTCCTGCTCTCCCGGGGCTCACTGCACCTACAGGGGTGTTCTAGCACAGTCCATCAAGTCACCCTCCAAAGCCTTCCCACCACGACACCCCAGCCCGTGAAGCGGTTCCAGCTGCTCACGTGAAAACATCAGGGCCACGGGGGCCGAACCCTCAGACACAGACCTGACGACGGGGCCTTTGCTGCCCTCCTGCCCACAGATGCACGAACCGGGAGCATCCCTCACTTCTAACAGTTCTTTAGACAGCTAAAACACCAAAGTGTTTCAAAGCATCGGAGGTGGCGGCCCCTGGATGCAGACACAGACACAGAGGGGCAGTCCACGCCCCCAGGCCCCACGGCCCACACACAGCTGCACCACGATCCCACTGGGGTGAATAAGCACGTGAGGGGTGACAGAACAAAGGCTTTTGCACTTGAGGATTTGTGGGTGCTGGGAGATCGCCCACCAGCCTGGCAGGGTCAGCTGAGTCTCCCCCAGGCAGTGAGTGAGTCTTCCTGCCGTGTCATATGGCCAGGAGCCTCAGAGACACCCCACACGTGTTTGTGGGGTGAATCAGTGAGGGAGCGAGTGGACCACAGGAGTCAATGATGATGCCACCAACTTAGAACTGATGTGGAAGAACGGGGAGGTGAGGGGCAGAGATTGCTGGGGTCCCAAGTAACCTCTTGTCAACAGCATCCTAACAGGTGCCAGGTCGTCAGAACCCCTTTGTCTATAAGCCCTCCGCCCCGGGCTTTGAATGTGCGCCCTGAGCTGGGGAAGGAAAACGCCAGACTGCAGGCATCTTGATGTTCCTCTGGGCTCCCACCAGCCGCTCGCTGGAGGACGCCCTTGGGGGAACAGCTGCCCCACCACCGTCCCAGGCCTCATTCCCAGCGAGGTTTGTGTCCTGAAAGGAAAGTCGCTGTGGGTCCCGATGGTGAATTTCTTTTCCACATTTCAACCTTTCAAAGGGCCACCTCATCATGTTCAAGACGGGCTCTCCGGGCAGCATGGAAATCACGTTACCAGCTCCATTTCCACACATTTTATCTCTTTTTCGCTAATATAGCAGCGAGGGAAACACACAAACTACCCACCTAGATGCTCAGGTCAAAAATCACCTGAGATGTGAGAGGACTTCCAAGCAAGTTAGTTAACCAAGGGCTGGGAGGGAGACGTTTCCAAGTGTTGCAGAGGGCCGGGCGTCACACAGGCCGGTGGCACTGTGAGTCCCTCGCATGCTAACAACACAAAGTGTGCCTCTGAGGTTTGTACCGAATATGCACATACCCTGTGTGTGTAACACACACATACACACCATATCCCACACACCCACATTCACACACACTACACTGTGCGCACGCACACACACACTCATCTTGGTGTGAAGGACAAAGCCTCGCCTGCCAGCACCAGCACGGATGGCCCCAGTGTCCAGAGGCCTGTTGCTCTCTCGAAGGCTCAGTCAAAGGCTCCAACAGCTGGACAATGAAGGATGACAAGAGAAATGAATTTGGACCGTGATCGTGAAATGGAAACCCACGTCGCCAGCTGGCCTTTATGAGAAAGTGGAGGACGTGGTGGGGGCCAGGAGCACCCAGACGGATGACCTGATACGGCACAGGCCTGGGAAGCCCGCATGGGTGGTTGGCGTCCCTCCCGTGCCTGTGACAGACCCATAGCCGTGACCCTAAGTGAAGAGGACACTTAACTCTGACAGGTCATCAGTTTTAGTACACTTTCGGCAGCATTTTGAAATGTCAAGTGGTCTTTCATGGAATTTACCGCTACTTCCCAAATGTACACTTGTTGGACATGGCCATGATTTTGGCATTTCAAAGGTAATTTTTAATGTGGCAGACTGCTTGGCCTTTTAGAAAAGCTGTGTTTGCTCCCATGTGGGAACAATAAATGGCCACGCTGTCCCCGAGGTTGCTTAGCAAAGCGCACCGCTCCCCTGGTGTCCTCCATGTGGCGGAACCACGATGGGCTCCGGAAGTGGCCCAGAAATGCTGCCTTCCAGGTCAGACCTTTCCAGACCAACAGCGCTCCTCTCTTCTGAGACGGCCCAAGGTCAGGGGGACGGCTGCCCCCAGAGCCCCACATGGGGCCCACCCGAGAAGCATTTGCTCATTGGTCCTCCTTATTCATCTGCATGTTCAAATCTTTCTTCACATAAATTTGACTTTATCCAGCATCTGTATTTGCCAAATTCCAAGATCCCAGTATTATGTCGCTTCTCTCAATGTAAGATGCAAGTTTTATAATTTATGAAAACTCCCCTCCTCAGGAGCCCAGAGCTGACCAATTCTTACAAGCCATGCACCGTCCAAGCCTCATTTATTTAGCTGTTCTCCGGCTTTCTCCTCCAAAATGATCCCAAACTGGCTGGCATCTGGCCCTCGGGGGAGGAGGTCAGAGTGTGGTCAGGTACTGGCAGAGGAAGGCGGGGGAGCATGGCAGTTTGGGGACAGGGTCCTGGCTTATCCCCTACCTCGTCCCATTACCAACATCAACACAGAGAGACATGGTAACCGCCATCACACGTACTGTCTTAATTAACGGACACGCATCCCGCATGGCTTTCCTTCAAAGATTCTGAGACGCCCTCTTCCCCAGAACATCACAGAATGTTCACAGAGCTGATGGCAGAGGCCACATTCCCACTTTTCCGGGCAAGCTGCACAAAAGCAGGGGTCTCAACCTCGGCACGGGTGACACTGGGGCTAGATGTTCCCTGTGGTGGGGCTGTCCTGGGCACTGTAGGAGTTTAGCAGTGTCCCTGGCCTCTACTCACTAGTTGCCAGCAGCATCCATCTGGCAGTTGTGACAATCGAAAATGTCCCCAGATGTTGCCCATGTCCCCTGGGGGGAGGGGGCAGAGCTGCCCCTGGTTGAGAACCGCCCGTCTAAAGAGACCCACGTGGCCATGGGATCACTCATCCGCAGGTCCAGCCCCACAGAGGCCGGCTGTGGGTCTTGGAGGAAGAGGTGACCTTCCCGAGGTCCTCAACTGTGAACATTATAGTTGAAAGGACATCCTTGCTGATGACAGAAAGAGCCCAGGTCGGAATCTGAGCTGCTTCCAGAATCCCCAGAGGGGGTAAAAGTTACTGGGAAGCCATTAGTTAGCAGCTGGCACCTGGATAAATGGGTTTCTGTGTGCCTTCCTCTCAGCAGCTTTAGGGCAAGGAAGGTACCGACTCTGTGAAATAAACATCACAAAAGGTCAATTTACAGTTGCCCATCTCTTGTAATCACGCGGGGTTAGGGGAGCAGCGTTTTAAGCTGTTATTTCTGAGTTTCTGCAGCGAGCCCGGTGTGCGGTCACTTGGCCTTAACTTCTCCTCACTTAAATCTCTTAGCCGTTGTCTCAGCACCAACACATCTCAGATGCACCATCAGCTTTTTCACTTTTTAGATTTTGCATAACCAAAGTCAGGAAGGAAATATTGCTTGGTTTGGCAGTGTCGTAAGTGACAAATGGGACCTATTAAGGTTGTGAAATTAGCAGAGCTAAGTGACATTTGTGAGTTTAGCAACATTTTTATCGCTGAACCGAACACTGCCATCCAAACTTTTACTGACAAAGGAAACTGTCACTTCTCCAAATCACGGGGACTTGAAACATCATTTATGGAGCCCTGTCAGGCTCTTCCACAGGCCAATGCCACATTCCAGCTTTCATCTCGTAATGACAAGCACACATGCTTAGCAAGATGACCCTTCTAATGCAAGAGTTATTAGAAGGAACAGAAAAACCCTTTTAAGATGTCCCACTTACAAATATTCCCCATGTGTTAACCAAAAGTTCACTCAGCTGGTAATGGCTTTTTTCTTTATGCCAACATAGAAAACTCCCCCAGTATTGTGCAAAAATGAATAAATTGTTCAAAGGTTGTTACTTTTCATTATCATGGAAAACTCTAACATTTCAGAGCCTCATAACTTATGTTGTGTCTATAAAGAGGGCATCTATTGCAGATTAAAGCAATGAAATAACTAACTTCACACTTCTCAGTCTGGCAAACTTCGACGTCTAAAAGGTGCTGGGGGTAACGTGGAGGGAAGGGCTCACTGACCACCGGTGGGGTATAAACTGGAACAGCCTTTCTGGAGAGAGAGTTGGCCACGCCAGGAAAGTTGAAAACACAACTGCCCTCTGACCCAGCAAATCCAGGCAACGGCTTCAGCGAGACTTGAACGCCCGGCCCAGGAGACGCACGTGGGGCTCCACGCTGCCACACTGTTGACAATGACACAAAATTGGAATGAGCCCCCTAGTCAGGACAGGGTGGGTTCTGCTGCGCCAACAACCAGCCCAGATCTCAGCAGCTAAACCCAGTATGAGTTTATTTCCCACCCAGGTGACTCTCCAGGCCAGCTGCCCTGCGGTGTGGCTCAGCATTCCAGCTGCTCTGATTTGCTGGACTTCCAGAGAGAAGGGGCCTGGATCATCCCACACGGCAGTTAGACGCTTCGCATTTGGTGACACACCCTCTTCCCACTCACATTTCATGGCCCAACGCAAGCTGCATGGCCATTCCTGACTCTGAGGGGCAATTTGGAGCAGAGGGGGGACCCCCAGGGAGCAATAGCAATGGCCGCAGCCCGACGTCGTCAGGAGAGAGAGGGGACACCTTACAGCACATCCCTGACGGCAGCTGCTGAAATGGACCGGAGTCATGAGTGCTGACAAGGAGAGGTCGGAGATAACACTGTGTGAAACACGCCTGTTCCAGAATGACGTGGGGTGACACCACGTACGCTCATTTTAGAGAAGTCTATGTAAAAATTTAGCATAATTTCTGCACACACACAGCAGAGCAAAATTACCAAACCTGGACGGAGAGATGCCAGCCGTGAAGTGCTGCTTCGGGCGAAGGAGGGGTATGGGGAATGTCACCTTTTCCAGCATGATCTATTTCTGTAAAAAGTCTACTAACATCTATTAATTCTGGACGGTGGACACCCCACTGTTTGCTGTGTCGTTTGCACTTTTCAGCGCTTTATTGATTTTTTTTTAAAGACACAAAACTAACTAGTATGCTTACTGAAAATGGAGCAATAGGCCCCGCATGCTGACACACAAATAAAGCAGCAGCGGAGTGGGGCCAGTGGGCTGACCCTGACCGTGTGGATCCCGTGGAAGCTTCATCTTCATCTGGAGGCGTGACCCCCTGTGTGTTTCTTCTCCCAGTGCCTTCAGCTTCACAAATGTCCTCTACACATCAACTCACATCAACTGACCCCAGCGGTCTATAGCAGGTGATCGAGAATTCTATATTTTGATTACCAACCTGAGCAAATACATACGGAATTGACAATGATCGCAGCATTTATTTTCTGGAGAGGGGCGGAAAAGACATTAATAGTTTCCCTTCTGACACTTTCCGGGCACATGGGGAAATGGTAGTTCATGAGCTATTTTCAGTAGCAATGGGAATTGTCAAATTTGTCCTCCCACCCATCTTTCCATTTTTGACAGGCTGTGACGGAACATGAGGAGAGAGAAATTGGAGGGTGCGCCGAGCTTCAGAGCCTGGAGGGGGCTGGGGGCCCGTTTGTTTGATTATGACCTCGGCAGAACAATTCCGGATTGACTGAATCACTGGGAACCACTGAATTCCCACACGGCGGATGCTGCCGAAGGGATTAAGGCTCCTGAGGTTGCCTCTGGCCTTGCAGATGCGTGAAGTAAGCCTGCACCAGTTCTACTCGGATTCCGTCCGAGTTCTGGAAAACTTAATCCCAGAACCAGATAGTACACACGGGAAGATCTACTGAAAGTGAGGTTCTCTTGAATTGTCATCTCGCATTCCTGGTGGCTTTGAAAGACCATCCTTGGGACAGGGGACTTCCCCCATCATCCCTGCTGGCACCCGCGGCACCCAGCGTTTTATGGGGTGCGCTGAACACCCCTGGTAAGAGTTCATGAACGGAACTGAAACCCCCGGACCAGAAGCTGAAATTACGTGTAGGAGAGCACGTTGGCTTGTCTCCCTGATGACAGGGCAGTGAATTTTCTGTGAATTAGACATCAAAATCTGGGGTATCGGGGCCAGCCCGGGGGCCTAGTCGTTAAGTTTGTGCTCTCTGCGTCGGCGGCCCGGGGATCGCAGTTTTGGTTCCCGGGCGTGGACCGACGCACCACTTGTCAAGCCATGCTGTGGTGGTGTCCCATATAAAGTAGAGGAAGATGGGCACGGATGGTAGCCCAGGGCCAGTCTTCCTCAGCAAAAAGAGGAGGATTGGCAACAGATGTTAGCTCAGGGCTGCTCTTCCTCACCAAGTAAAAAAGAAACTGGGGTATTGATCTATGTTATGCAGTCTCCCATTTCAAACAGGCTCTAGGCTGCTTCATGAATATTTTCCACCACCATCCCAATTTCCAGAGCACAAGCACCATCTTAACTGATTCGTTTTTGGCTGGATTTTATATGTCTTTTCAGGTAATTTTTTCTCTTTCAGTAAAGGCAATTCTTTAAATGTGCTGCGTGTGCAAGGCCTTTTTAAGCGCGGCTTCTAAAGCTGGATAAATCTTCACTGTTCGTTCACTGCCCACCAAGCTGCCCGGGTGCCCGGCTGCGCGGCCCCGCTCGGGGTGCCTGCACAGCGTGTCAACTCGGCGCCCAAAGTCCTGCTTGGCACCCCGCAGAATGGGGCTGCAGAGTCTGCCACTGCCCTTCCTCCACCCTCACGTCCACACTTGACCACAGAGCAATTGTTACCTCCCTCGGCCGAGGCTGCTCGGGATTTGGGGGCAGTAGGGGACGAGCGGGGAGCACATGGCCGCTCAGTTCTCCTTGGTATCCGAGTGCACAGAGAATCGCCCTCGCGGACCCTGGACCGAGGTGTGACCATGGGACGAGCTCTGGCCAATGAGACGTGTGCAAGCGACAGCGTTTAAGAGCTGGCCTGCTCTGCTCCCTCTCGTCCTGTCCTTGTGATTATGGACACATGTAATATGGGGAGGGGAGCAGTGGATGGAAGCCACAGGAACTCCCAGCCAACTCACAGCCAGCAACTGCCCAGGAGAGTCCCCGCAGTTATAGGCTGAACTGTGTCCCCCCAAATTCATATGTTGAGGTACTGACCCCCAGAACCTCAGAATGTGACTGTATTTGGAGACAGAATCTTTAAAAAGATAGTAAAGTTAAAGTGGGGTCCTTAGGGTGGGCCCTAATCCCACTGACTGGCGTCCTTATAAGAAGAGGAGATCAGGACACAGACACACACGGAGGGAAGGTGTGAGGACTCAGGGAGGAGACGGCCGTCTACATGTCAAGAGGGGAGTCCTCAGAGAAACCAGCCCTGGCCACACCTAGACCTCGGATGTCCAGCCTCCAGGCTGTGAGAGAATCCACTTCTGCTGTTTTAGCTGCCCCCCTTGTGGTCCTGTGTTACAGCAGCCCCAGGACGATGATAGTCCACGTGAGAAGTAAGCTGCGGCTGGGCTAAGCCACAGTCTGCGAAGAAGGGCGAGGAGGAGACTCAGAGAACAAGAAACCAAAGGGCATCGGCTGGCACTGATCAGAGTTCGTCCAGGGCCGGGGTGCAGAGCCCACTGCAGTGCCGGGAGCTGGGTCCGCACCCCACGCTGTCTTCCCGCCTCCCGCTGTACCGGTTGTGACGCTGACACCAGCACCCCTCTCTAGTTCTCCCCTCCCCGTCAGCAGCATTTGGATTGGAGCACATTCCACGATGGTGCCAGCCAAGCCCCCTCACACCCAGGCGGGACACCACAGCACTGTGGGCACCCCCCAAGCCCCCAGGCAAATTTGGGGCCTCCCGTGTGCAGACCTCGTCTGTGTTCCAGTCTGGCCCAGGGGGGCCTGGAGCAGGAGCAATGAGAAGTGGTACATCTGGAGAGGGGCTGCCCCCACCTCACGATCTGACCCGGGCCTGGGCTGAGCGAATCATCCCCCCTTGGAAATAACAGGACACGTGTCCCCATCAGGGCTGGCTGATGGAGAGTGGGGAGCCTTTGGGGTTCTGCACACAACTGACAGTCGTCTCATTCATTCTCCCAGAGACAGGGCGGGGCTGACCTTTGTTCCCGTGGAGGGGGACAGAGGGGCAGGAGGAGCTAGGATGTCCTAGCTGGCCTGGGTGCACCACGCTCAGGGGTCACGCCCAAGGATCAAGGGCATGGATGCACCTGGGAGTCTAACATCGCCCCCTTAACACTTAACACAGAAGCCTAAGTGGTATGGGCCGGGGAGGGGCTCACGTTGCTTCAACAAGTGGGCACAGTTAGTCTTCAGAGCCGTGCGGTGAGGTCGTGTGACCCAGGAAGACCCGGTGGTGGTTCCCAGGGGTGCAGACACTGGCTCAGAAGGACTGGGAAGAGCAGGCAGAACTTGTCTGACATAAACCATCCCTTTCATGGCACTGTGATGTCTCTGTCACTCAAGGGGGACCATTCTCTCCAAATCTAAGTCCAGAGTCGCTCTGGCTTCCACCTGGCGAGGCTCTTTTTCAACCTCTCTGTTGAAAGGCCCGCTCGCTGGTCCCCACGACGCTCTGCCTTTTGAGGCTCCGCATGGAAGGGGACAGAGGGGCTTAAAGACATTCTGGAAATGCTTCATGGAAGGGGATGGGAGGGTGCAGCTGTGCAAAGCCGCCCACCTCCCCAGACCACTGCCAGCTCACGCAGCTGAACCCCGGGGCACGTCATTCCTTCCAGGGGCGTCTCACTGTTATTTGCAGAGTGAGATGCGCAGGCCGAGAGCTCTCGCCAGAATATTTGCTCGTGGGGCCTACACTCCCTCCTCCCTCCCTTCAGAGCAGGCTGTGGCTCCCAGGGCATCTACAGTCACATCTGCAGGCCACCGGCCCGGGTCACGCAGCATCTCGCTGGCTCCCGGGGCGCCGGTGCTGCACAGTAGTCTACCCAGCAATTATTTCAGAAAGATTGCAAGAAATGAGGAGTCAGCAAATGCAGGATTTCAAAGCTTAGAGCTCTAGCGGGCCCTGAGAAACATTTTAACAATCCCTCTTCCCACCCCTCCACGTTAGTGAAGACGCGTCACGCACGTGACAAAGGCACGCGGGAGAAAGTCTTCGGGAAAAGAGAGCAAATACTCAAAAGTAATAGGAACATGGGCCTCGCTGTGGGCGGGTTTCTTGAGCATTAACAGGAGAAATGGACCCACAGGTGGCATTTCCAAAGAACTCGAGGCTCCAACCCAGGCCCTGTGGAGGGTCTACAGTGAGGGAGGATGTTGGGTCTCTCAGAGGCTTCTGGGGCTGCTTGGAGCATCATTCATTCATTCGATCATTCATTCATTCACGTCCAGTGGTCTTGAGCACCTGCGAGCTGGCACCGGAGCGCATGCGGGGTGGACCTGCAGTCACGGGGCTCTGTGGACTCACCCGGCCTCTTCTCCAGAGCAGCTGCCCAGCCTCGCGCTGTCCACGTGCAGGCTGGCAAATTCTCATCGTGCAAGCCTTTCTTCCTTGGGGCATGATGGGCACTCAGCAGCTTCCCTGACTTCCACCCACAAGGTGCCTCGTACATATATATAATAATGTGCAGGTATACATATAATTTTGTAGTTAGATATTTTAATTAGAATTGATATTTATTTTATAATAGAATTCACCTGGGATTATGTTGTTTCCTTTTAGGCACATGGTCTTAGGGAGGTAGGAGGCGGGTGCATCAGAAGGGGTGAGGGCCCAGTCTTGATTCTGTGGATTGTCGATCACAGCAGCCTGTCCACCCTCCCTCCCTCCCAGCCTCGCGGGGGGAACTGTTCCCTCAGCTAAGCTGCGTCCTTGCCCCAGCCCGTGAGGAAGCTCCTGTGCAGTACAAGGGGCTGTGCTGTGCTGAGGGGTCTGAGGACTTGAGTCCCCTGCCCCGTGGGAAGCTACATCCCTTGAACGAATGAATGAATGAAGAATGGCATGAATGATGCCCTGATCAGGCCTCTCAGCTCTGGCCAGTCGGCTGTGGCCTGTGCCAGTGGGAGGCCCGGCCACTCACCAGGATGTCACAGTGATTTTCCTGGCTCAGGTGGGATGGAGTGGTTGCAGTACCTTCTCTAGAAGAAACAAGGAGAAAGCATACGTTGTGGGGCCGTCCAGGGCAGAAAGACCCAGAGATGGTGAGCACCCGATCTTTCAGGACTCAGCTCAAACTCCTGGTGAGATCAGCCTGCTTCCCAGCGTTCAACTTACAGGGTTTCTACCCGAGAAGAGGGCTGGGGAGGGACAGCAGGTACAAGGGGACTTCAAACGGGCCAAGGGCAGGACGGCTAGGGTGTTCTTGCTTCACCAGGGCTGGCCTCTCGCGCAGCCTGGGTCCATGCTGGGAGGGCCTCACGCTGAGTTTACTGCTCTGCTCTCGCTGTCTTGACATTCTCAATACTTTGTGAACAAGAGGCCCTGTGTTTTCATTTTGCACTGGGCCCCACAAATTATGTCGGTGGTTCTGACTTTCCCACATATAATTTATTTCTAAAAACATTTTACTTAAAAGGTTTTCCGGACAACTACAAATTGATTTTTTTCCTAAGCCTGGTATTATGACCATTATTTTAAATCCAGCTCTGTCCCCTCTGAATTAGCAGCCATTTTCAACAAACAGACCTGTGGTCTGGTTTCACGGGCCCGTGGATGGGATCTGCACACGCAAGGTCGAGCCCCTCGGACCCCTCCAGGAGCGTCCCCACGGCTAGGACCCCCATCTGACTCAGAGCACCCCCCTGTGGGGATGCTGGGGATGCAGGTGAGGCTACCAGACTGGTGTCTTGTCTACCTGCCACTGACGTCAGTAAAGCATTAGATTATGCTTCTGAGCCTCAACTTCCTCATCTGTGAAATGGGAATAATGACAACCGCCTGGCCAGGTCACACGATTTCTGGGGGATCAACCATGGTGAGGGCTCAAGTAATATAAGCTGCAGATGCCCCTCGGGGGAAACGCTGTTTTAAGGGCAGAAGCTCCGTGTGTGTAGGGCTGTGGTTGTTGTCATCAGTTAGGTGGATGCAATTCACTATCCCATCGTCCCTGTAAACAGGGAGGGCCAACTTCTGAATGAATCTGGGATGAACACCGCTCTCCTGCCACAGCCATGCCAGAGGCTGCCACCAGGGGGCGGCATGCTTTCTCTATGGTATCCCAGCCAGAGAGGCCTTGGGAGACCAGAGAAGGCAAGACCCCAAAAGAAGCAGAAGCTGATCAGTGCAGAAGCAGACGGGCCGCTCCTGCAGCTCCGGACCCCGAAACCCAACCCAACCACAGCCTTCGGCTCTCCCCTAGCTGGCTCACCTGCAGCAGGTGTCTGCGGACAGCTGGCCCGGAGCCTGGCGGGGCGCCAGCCTTGGGTCAGGTCCGCGAGCCTGCTCTTCACCATTTACCAGCTTTTAAACACTGTACTGAATACAGAATGCACACACCAGGGCACACACAGCGTCGTGGAAGCCAAGCAAACAAATACAACTCTTCTTCCTTTGTCTCCTCCGCCAGACCACAGTCCAGTCCCTCGTGGTTCATTCCAGCCCCTCGTGGTTCATTCCAGCCCCAGGCTCCCGCCCAGCTCCGCCGTGAAGTCACTGAGTGCCCCAACTGCACAAGATGTGAGAGCAAGTGGGAAATGAGAAAAAAAAAGTGGAGCACTCCCAATAATATTTTAAGCCACAAAGTAATATTTCCATAGCAAAGTGCAAATAGAATTTTACATAATGCACAGAATAAATGCCTCCGAAAATCAATATTTCCAGCTGGATGTACAAATTAAACGATGATATTCAAGTGCGAGATTAAAACAATGATTTAAGATAGAAATTGAATTATATTAGCTCATGCCTGCCTACTGCTGAATACGTTAATAGAACAAATTTGTTAGCATTCAGTCACTTTATCTCCCTAAACAGAAGGAGGTGGGGATTCCTGTCTGAAAAGCAGGAGGACAGCAAGGAACATCTCCCAGAATACATTTGGGATGGAAAGTTTGCACAGCTAGAGGCTTATCTGGGAATCGAGGAGGCTCGGATGTTGCCTGCTCTCTCTCTTCAAGGAGGCGTGGGGTTAATTTTCCAGAAGCATTCTGGATTCCATCCCTGCAGGTCTGATGCCTCCAGCGGCTCCTGCTTTCTCCACCGATGCAGAGGGGTAACTAGGCGAGCACACGTGAGGTCCACAGGGCCCCCGCTCCCCACAGTCAGCACCCACGGCCACGCCCTCCCCGTATTTCTTCCCTTTGAAGAGTGGGAGGCCTGCTCCGGCCCCACGAGACACCCGCTCAGTAATGTAGCAGGAGGCGGCCGCGCTAATGGCCTGGCACTTGAAGCATCTCTAATTGCGGAGAAGGTGGCTGGAAGACCACTTCTAACAGAGGAAGCGAGGGAGCGGCCGCCCTGCATCCTGGCGCTGGCCAGCAGCCCTGGCAGGGAGCTGGCCCTCTCAGGTCACTGGGTCTTCCCATACCCAAGAGGGACAAGAGGGCACTTAGTCAGGGCACAGCTTGCTAAACTGCCTCTGCTGCAGGGTCTTTTTTTGTGTGTGTGAGGAAGACCAGCCCTGAGCTAACATCTGTTGCCAATCCTCCTCTTTTTGCTGAGGAAGACTGGCCCTGGGCTGACATCCGTGTCCGCCTTCCTCTACTTTATATGGGACGCCACCACAGCATGGCTTGACAAGAGGTGCGTCTGTCCGTGCCCGGGATCCAAACCTGTGAACCCCGGGGCCACTGAAGCAGAGAGCAAGAACTTAACCTCTACGCCACTGGGCTGGCCCCCTGCTGCAGGGCCTTGGTGACAATGCATCTTATTAACAGCTGGAAGCAGCAGACACACCCATTCAGCCCAGGGCTACCTGTGGACTGGCAGCCCAGGTGTCCCGCCCAGCCTCACTCTCCTGTCAGCCCCCAGACCTGTCCTACATTACTCCGCCCTCATGTTCTTCAGCTGCTTTGGAGCATTCACTGCTGTGGATCCCTCCTCCTCCTTAAAACTCACTTCCCCTTGAGCTCAGGGACTCTGAGCACCCTGACTCGTCCCTTCCTCTCTGACTGTGCCTCCTCTGAGATCCCTCTTCAGCATCCTCCTCTCCACAATCTCCAAGGGCCCTCACCTCGGGACTGTCTCTCCCTCGCCCCGCTCGCCTTGGTGAAATTCCTTGTGGAAAGCACGAGAAGGAACTGAGTTCTGCCACAAGCGGTGAGCCTGGGAAGAGACCCGAGCCCTGGAAGAGGCCAGAAGGGCAGCCCGAGCCTATACCTTGCTTCTCGCTCAGTGAGACCCTGAGCAGAGCTGGCTCTGTGGGCTTCTGACCTGCAGAACGGAGACATAACAAATGAGTCTCGCTCTAAGCTGCCGTGTTTGTGGAAATTTTTTACACAGCAACAGAAAACGAATACACGTGCATCTATCGACACCAGCAAAGTGTGCCCCAACACTCCTACAAGCACTCTGCGAGAGGATCCCCATTTCCCCAGAGCCTTCTCCACAACGGCACCAAACTTTTAGATTTCTGCTAACTGGATCTGCAGGTGTGGGACCTGGGTTTGCTTTTAACCAATTTCTAGGCGGGTGGAGCATTTCTATGTGCTTATTTACCATTTTCTTTTGTGTTTTCTCCTTTACGTCTTCTGCCCACTTTTCCATTTTATTTCTGTTGAGTGGTCTCTTTCTCACTGGTCTGTAGACAAAGCACGTCTTTCTAAAGACAGTTGCGTCTGACACGAGGGGTGGGAGCTCTGATACTTGGGGTCCATTTTACGGGCTGGCCCAGACCACGTGTCTCTGTCCTGATATTTGCCCCTTGTGTTTGTCAGGGCACAGGGTCCATCAGAATGCCTATGGAACGTCCTTGATGTGCTAAGACCAGGCACGACCAGAGAAACCGGCATGTGATTTAACTTGGGCACTGTCCTGCCTGGAGGTTGGGGACAGAGAGAAAAAACCACCTCACACTGCCAGGAAGCTGGTCGCCTCTTGTGTGGGGCCTTCTGTGGGGTCCGTGCTCTGTGAGTGACCCAGGGTGGTGAAGAGGGTATTTCACAGTCAAGAAAACAGTGTCCAGCGGTTTGTTCTGGTTTGGCTCACACACGGTTTTATCAGCATCTCCTCCTAAAGCGGCAGAAACCCTCAGGGCCCGCGGCAGGGGTCACTCCTGCGAGGCCAGCTGATGCTTTCTACAGCCGCAGATCCCCGACCAGGGGCCGACATCGCCTCAAGTTCCCCACTGGAGAAGTGCGGAAGATAAGCCAAACTTTAAAATCCTGGATAATCCTCACTTTACTAATAAGCAGTTTTATCTAAGTTCTGCTTTTAAAATTGTGCTTCCCCAACTGATGCTGGTAGAAGTGAGTTTCCACATCCAATTCCCAGTCTGCACTCAGAGGGCGTTATGCCCTGGGCTCCACACCCAGGCTGAAGGCTTGTCTCCCCGCCTCATCTCAAAACCCATCCTCTGTCCCCATGGACTGGAGCTTGGCCAGGGTTGCCTCCACTGTCCACACTCGGCACAGCACGGACAGCCTGGAGGGACCAGGAGGCGTCTCGGTTTTCGTGTGGGTGGGATTGACTCCCTGTCCTCCATGACCCCAGCCCCAAGATGGCCCGTGAACCCCGTTCAGAAAAATCTATGTAAATTAATTTAGTAAATATTTTATAGCACGCATCATTATGTGCCAGGCACTCCAGTGCTTTAATTCCTTCAGTCCCTGTAACAACACTGAGGTAGGTCCTTTTGCTATGCCCGTTTTACAGATGGGGAAACTGAGGGACGAGGCGGCCTCCCAGCTGGTGAGTCCTGGAGCTGGAACTTAGACACAGCAGGCTGGGTCCAGGGTATCCCTACTCAGAGAGCAGCTGTGGGTAGTGAATGCCAATGACGTTAAGATGGTTCAATCCTATTGCTCCCTTGACCCATGTGGGTGGGGGCTTGGAAGTGAACTATAGCTTGGATATTAATTGTCCTGACGCGATGTCAGCGCAGTTCCATCTTTCACACATATATTCAGCATCCCCCCAGTGGATAGCCCTGGGCTGGCAGATACGGATGCAAAAGATGATAAAGGTTGCAAGATGTTTGTGATATTTGTCTCCACCTGTTGGATCAAGCTGAAAGCAGGGCTCCTTTCTCGGTTCTTAGACCGGGTGTGTAGGCCCCTGGGCCCTGACTCTTGGATGTAGCGTCCACGCTCTGGGAGAACAGACCCATCCACTTCATGATGTTAAACACTTTGAACGTAGCTCCCCCCCAGCCCAGCATTCTCTTCGCCAGTCTGTTCCCGGAGAAGCTCCACACCTTTCCCTTGATTATTTCTACTGTCTTGACCTGGATCTTATCCAGTTCTCGAGGATCTCCCTGGGGGTGCCAGGGTAAGGGGCTGCTTTGCCAGTTCCCATCTGTGCGGGTTCCCGTTAGTAAATCGCTGCGTCTCCCCATCGCACAGCTGGGATTCCCTCAGCTCGACTCCACCCACCGTGTGCAGTTTTCATCAACACCAGACGACCCCAGATATTGCCAGAACAAGATGCCTAAGAAAAGGGCCATTTGGGAGCAACATCCACGACAGCTAAAGATGAAAAATGATGCTATGAATATATTCCAGCAAACAGGCTTCTAATAGAAGAATCTAGAGTGAGAACAAGAAGTTCTGAACGTAAACTACAAATTCTCCAGGAATCATGCTCTAGATTTCCTATAGATGGGTCCCACGTCATGTTACAACACATTTGTATGAAATTGTAAAAACCAATATTCACCCCGGGATTGTGCAATAAATAGAATTTATTAAAGTACTTGTGAAGCGCCTCCAGTGAGAAATTCGTCTTTGATCCAGATTTTAATAAGGATTATATAATCATAATGAGACTGTAATAAAACAGCATTACCTGAATAATCCATTTCATTACCAGTTTTATTATGAGTTCCCATTTATTACGACTCGTTGGATATTTAAGGCATATGTAAATGATGTGATATAAAATATACGAGGAACAAGAATTATGGTATGTGTCTGTGTAAATTTATCTTTCCTATGTCTAAGGTCCCCGGATTTCTGAAGTTTGTACAGTCAGAGAGGATCTCAACAGAAGGTTAAAAATGAGGCTTTGGGTCTCAGGAATCAAATACGAAAGACTCACCATGAAAATGCTGTTCCTTCCCACAGATATGAACTCCAAAGTCTGTGGGATTAGGTCTTTATTAGGAATAGAACACTCTAGCTCACTGAAACCTGAACATACCACCAGAAAACTCTTTTTACTTGGGCCTCTGTTGGAAATCTTTCTGAAATGTTGAATTCCCTGCATTAGTAAGGACAGCATGTGGACATATGCAATCTTTCACAATTAAGGATCAAGACCATGCATTTGTAAAAACAGAACAAAGTGACATCAACATCAACCCCGCCTACGACCCAGGAGAGAAGGGGGAGCAGACGGGACTCACGCTGCCCCATACACATCCTGATGGCATTTCTAGCTTTGTTTTTAGATAATTTCTAGATTGTCTAGATAATCTGTCTTCCATCTCTCAGCTCCTGTAGCTTTGGTCTTCTCTTCTTTCCTACAGTACTTAGCATCTCCTGCCCTCTCTCTCTTCATTTCTTTTGGATGTGCCTTGTTCTCCTGCTAATCAGTAAAATCCTTAAAAAAGGGACTGATCCAGCCTCTGCTGTCCCTAAACCCCAGAATAACGCTCTGTAGATTGTCCAACATGTCTGATGGTGCTAATGATGTCCCACCATTCTCTCCAGAAGCCGCAAAACAAGATCAAAAGCAGAATGAGGGAAGGTAGGGGTTGTGAGCCAGTCTAGTTAACAGATGCCCTTCTGCCTAGTTCTGCAACCACGAGAAGATGTCATGTCCTAGTGATGCGGCAAATCAAACAGCCGGGACAAGGAGCACAACACCTCCATATGGGCAGAGGTCGGGAACCACGGTGACATCCTGTCAAAGCTTTCACTCTCTGGAGACATCGGGGGCAGCACCCTCTCCCTGTTCTTTCACAGAACGTGTGACGGGTGATTCTCAAACCATGACGGACGTTGGACAGGAGGGGAGATTTGCGGGAGTCCCAGGTCCTCTTCCCTCACTGCACACTCAGCCTGTCCTCGGGAGGGTAAGCAGAGATCCCCACTTACAAAGCACAGATTGCTCTTATGTGAGGATCTAAGACAGCCAAAGGCGTAGAAGCAGACAGCAGAATGAACGGTGGCTACGGGGCTGGAGGTGGTTAGGGCATTGTTTACTGGGTGCATCTTGCAGTGTGTACAGGAGGAGCAGGTTCCAGACAGTTTCTCTGCAACGTGGCGGCCACCGTTGATAACAAGGTATCATGAGCTTAAAACATCCTTAAGAAAGTAGAGCTCAGTTAAGTGTTTTTACCACAAAGAAACAAAAAACAACAAAGGGAAACTTCTGGACATGATAGATACGTATATTACCTGGAATGTGATGATGGTAACACAAGTGTACAGACGTCAGTATGTACCAAATTGCATACATGAATTACGTGCAGGGTTTTGTGTACCAATTATACAATAAAGCTGGGCAGGGGGGAGGCACAGATCCCATGCCTTCAAAAACAACTATTCTTTTAAAAAAATCTTAGGGAGATAGTCACTAAGGGGTGCCAGGGAGGCATCTGGGGTGCTGGATGTGTGGTTGTGATTCTCTGGTGAAAGTTCAGAGGGGTAAGCATACAATTGTCCGCTTTTCTGTATGTATGTTGTAGTTTATGAAAAGTTTGAGAATGTTAGCAAGTAATCCCAAAGTTTGGGAAATACCACGAAGGGCAAAGAGCTCCCAGGCAGGCCCCCACACATTGTCGCTGCTGCCTCGGTGGCAGAGCACTTGACAATCAAACTTGAGTCAATCTTCAAAGAGCTTTCCGGAAGAACATAATTAGATTAGAACATTACATTTGTTAATTTTTCAGTTGCTCATTAAAATTGACATGTCATTTGATTTTTGACAGAAACCTTTTCATCTTGATGTAAGGCTGTAGGCTTTTTTTAAAATAAAGCTATATTTAGGAAGTTCTGAAATATGACAACTGTAATAATGAAATTGAAACCAGTCCCTCCATCATTCACATCTAAGATTCATGAAATACATCATCCTTCTCCATAACATTTATAAAGAAAAACAACTGGGGCTGAGGTCTTTATTTAAACTTGTAAAAGGATGAGTCTATCATGGGAGAATTCCTGATTTTGGTGAAGTGTTCAGAACACCAGTGGGCAAACCTATTCCACAGAGGAGTGCTGGGAAATTTGGACCACAGGACATGGGTTCTAGAAAGGTCTTTGCTTCCTTCCTCACAACATAAGCCTCGCTAGGACCCTCTCTAACACAGAAGCTAAGTGGGCCACGCTCATTCCTGCAAAGGGAAGAAAAGAATCCTTCTGCTTCTGACTGTCGTGTTCAGTGGGGGCTTCTGAAAAGTCAGAACAGAACGTCCTGGGTGGTCACCATCAGACAAGAGGGGGTGGGCGGCAGAAGGCACAGAGACCTTGGGAGTGGAGAGCCTGGGTCAGATCCCCCTCCCGTGTATTAGCCACCGGCTCTTGGGGAGGTTAGCTGAGTTCTTGAACCTTCCATTTCCTCATCCACAAAATGGAGGTAATAAAAGCACTAACTCTGTGGCAAAGCCAGGTAGCTCACCACCAAACACATGCACCCCTCCCTGGGAACAGCTGTTGCGAGGAGGCAGAAGCCCATGAGGGGACAGCTCCTTCCAGTGGTGCCTTGGGACTGTTTCCCTCACCTGTGTAATTCACAGATGTGTCTTCCCTCAGTCCTTCTCACCTCCAGCAGCTGGATGGAGAGAGCTCCAAGGACTCAGAGAAATTGGAAACTTAAGATAGAAGGAGTCTTCGTCTCTGAATGAGGATGGGCAGGGAACACCTGCAGTGGTCTGTGACATGAGCAAGAAAGGGACTTGAAGAGCCCCTGGGAACTCAGGGTTTCTTGGTTATAGCAGCGAATCAATAAGACCAGAGTGGCTACTGTGCAAAAAAAGCGAGATTCAGGTATGGCCATCTCATGGTGCCAAGCACATAGCAGACACTCCATAAATCTTTGTTTCCCTCCCTCTTTCGTAGCTTTAAACAAGACACTGGCTCCTGCATGTGGAAAGGATTTAGCTGAAGTGGATCTTAGACACACAAGACATGCTTCCTGGGGTCACAGCCATTTCTGAGCAGCCTGCGGACATGTCCCAATGCATCCTCAGTATCTCACAGAGGTGCCTGCAAGAGGGGACCAGAGCCACACATCCCGGGGTGGGGGGGCAGGGGTGTGTGGACCCCTGAGCGATGGAAACCATCCAGGGATGCACCATTCAAACCCAAGAATGGGGCAAAAAAAAGAGCTCTTTAATCCTCACTCCCAGTAATTCTCTAAAACTCCCAAGAAAGCGCTTCCAAATCCGCAGCTGCAGCAGCTCAATTCCCCAACCAAACCTCTGCTGCTCCAGCCTGGCCTCCAGTCACTAGAAACTTCCAACTGCGTAAAATTATACAGGAGATGACTGAACAAACGGGCATTAGGAAGAAACCAGGGAATTCACCCCCGGTGAGGTCTGTCCAAGGTACCACTTAAGCTTCGTGAAGGCAGAGCTCTCATTCAGAAAATGACACGTCCTCAGTCACTTTTGACCTGGGAATAGGAAGCTGGCATAGAAACCAGTCTTGTGATTTCAACGGATATTTCAATATTCACATTAGAAAGGAGGATTTGTTTTAATGGAAGATGTCGGGGGTGGGGAAGGTGAGGAGAGGCAAAGAGAAGCCGCTTGTGTATGAGATTCTGCTTTCTTTTCATTAAAAGATAGATTGAGAATTTGTTTATTGTTCAACCCAAGAAATCTGTCTACAATGGTGTTATCTAATGACTGAGAACTGGATGCTATCAACATGGGTTGTTTACATTTTAATTTTGAAATAGTTTAAGATTCACAGAAGTTGCAAAATTAGTGTAGAGAGTTTCTGAGCATTCCTTCCCGCCAGGCTTCCCCAGCAACGACACCTTACCTAACCGAGGTCCATGACCAAGGGCAGGCAAGTGACGTTGGTGCAATGCTGCTAAATCAGGTGCAGCCCCGATTGGGATTTCACCAGTTTTCACATGCTCTCTTGTTAAATGGATATATTTAATTGACTCTCTTCTGCACCGTATTCTTCCAACAGGGAGGCATTCTAACTGGAAATGTGGCTTCTTCATAACAATATTCTTCTAACCCCAGCAGCGTAAACAGAAAGTAGAACTGACTACAACAAGCTGTTGAATTTTAGTTTGTTTGTTTCATAGCTTTAATAAATGGCACTAAGAACAAGGGGGGTAAATGTTTAGATGCAGATTGCTACACTGTTGCTGTGCTTTGGGGCAGTCCGTGGTTCAGAACTGCAGAGCACATAATCCCCCACTCTGTCACCGAGTGGGGACAGAACAGCTGGGGAGCTCCCGCAGCACAGCAGAACCGCACAGCCCCCTGCACCAGCCCCCAGCTGAGTGTTCCCCATGGAGATGAGTGGCCCCCATGGCAGGGCCACAAGCACCCTCAAGGAGGGAAGCGGACAGCACCTTCTCCCCAGAACTGCAGAGCCCTTCCTGCCTCCCCACCTTTGGCCTTTTTAAGGCAAAGAGCTAACTTCTGGTAATTTTGCCTTACTTGGTGGGGACAAGAGCTCTTCAAAAACGTTGGTATTGGTTCTGGAAAACAAGCAGAATGGCATCATTTACAAATGTAATAAGGGATTGCTATGCCTTTGTTTCCCCTGTGCTCAGTGGACTTCACCCAGCCCCCATCTCAGCCTTCAGGTCTCAGCAGCTTAGCAGGCTGCTAGGGGGCCCCAGGGGTCTTCCTGGGCACTCAGCCAAAGCAGCTGGCCCCTCCCTGGACTCCCCTCACCCTCCAGCCTCTTATCACTTTTCCTATCTGAAATCAAACGAATCCATACTCTGCAGTGTCTACCAAGCTGTTAATGTGGAAAGACAACTCGATATGTTTACCTGTGTGCATGTGTGTGAGCACACGGTGCACACCCATGTGTGTGCAAGTGTGTGCATGTACTTATGTGTACCGGTGAATGTGTGCAAGCACATGTATGTGCGAACACACATGTAAGTGCACACATGCATGCGTGTATGTGTGTGCATGTACACGTGTGTGTACACCAGTGTGCATGTGTGAGTGTACTGTGTACACACACATGTGTGTGATTGTGCATGTGTGTGTGTGTGCGTGTCCATAGCCCTTCCACACCAGGGGACTGGGAAACTGTTACTGACCTGCTTTGCAATGTGGGCTACTCAGGTGCAAGTGGAACAGATCGCATCCTTCCCTCTAGTCCAGGCCTGGAGTCAGAATTCTCTGCCTCCCTGTCTGCAGTTGCTCCAAGTGCAGAATCAAAGGGAAGGAGCTTCCACCAGCTGCACTTACACTCCGACTATTCTGTTCCTGCTGTGCTGATTCACATCTGCGTGACTTCCCTGAGACATGTGGGGAAACGTTCCCTTGCTCTGGGCCGCAGCACCAGAAGGGAGGGCTCTTTCTGTCCTTGGGGATCCCCATGCAAGGGGAACCGTGGCCTCAGTGTCACCCAGGGCAGACCTCTGGCCTCTCAGAAGCCATCTTATTTAAGTGGCATGATTAAAAGTCACTCCCCGCCCAGGGCATAGACACAAGGAAGGAGGCCAAGCACCTGCTCCCTGGGCCTGACAGCTCCTCCTCTGGGGCCCACACAGCATCTTCTTTAAAAGAGGCGAGAGGGTTGGGGGAGGTTTGGCAGACAAGCCTCAGAGTGCAGACTGATACAAGAAGCAATTTCTAGATGTTTTCTCGGTTGTTGCTCTTCTGACCTTCTGGTTTTCTTCCTCAGATGCTGTGAGCCGCCGACAAACAACAGCCTGCCTGCACCGGGGAGCCCGGCCAGTTCTTCCGCATGGAAACAGGGGGGCATCAACGGTCACAAGGGGCAGGAGGTGAGCTGATGTGACGATCCAGGTGACTACCTGTCGCTCCAACCCAAGGACAAGCCCATCCTGCAGACACTGTGCCCGGTTCCCAGACCAAACGTGCAGGACCGAGTCCTGTGAGGGCTGCTTTCTTGACAGATGGATCAAATGCTTCCCAGCGCCGTCACATCCTCACGAGCCATTCTCAACAGTGGCGATTTGTCCACCTCACTCCCACCCCGGGGATGCCGGGCAATATCTGGTGACACTTTTGGATATCACAACTAGGGGGTGCTATTGCATCTAGTGGGTGGGAGCCAGGGATGCTGCTAAACACCCTACGTGCCCAGGATGGCCCACAGCAGAGGATGATCCAGCCCCAAATGTCAACACTGCCCACGCTGAGAACCCCGGCTTATGTCTGACGCCTCCGACTCTCATACGCAGATTTCTTATCATTGTAGGTTCTTATAAAAACTTCTAAAACTTTCAGAAATATATTTTTTGTGTAGTGGTGGTGGGAGGGTCAGAGGAAAGAACAGGAAAATGATGAACAAGCATCTCACCTCAAGTACTTCATAACATTAATATGAATTCGCTTTCTTTCCTGTTTTCATTTGAATAATCTAAAGCAGATAGGGGTGTAGATTTTGTTGTTTTTCTTCCCCTTAGAAACATTCTTAACAGCACTGACAAACCAACTGTGACACAGCTGTGTTTTTTGCCCCTCCTGGCCCCCATAAAAGGACTGGATTTAATTACTTTATCAATATTTTTCTTTGTTCTAGTTCAATTAGTTGGATTAAATGACATAATGGATATGAAAAACTTTGAAAAGAGTTTAAAGCACTACACACATATAAAGTATCATCATCAAAACCATGGAAAAAATTTTGTCCCAATTATGATTACTGATATGTGCATGGGTAAGTAACAACAGAGTCCATGTTTGTATAATGCCTCAGAATTCACAAACCACTTACGTACGCATTACTGCCTTAAAAGAAGGGGGAGCACTGAGCAATATGCAGACTATCAGACCTATGTAGAGACAGCCTGGCTCGAAATCTAAGCCCAAAGTGGCTTCCCTTTCCTTCAGTAGGTAGATATAGTTGGATTAATCAGATATTTTCTCCCTTTACATGAGAAAATCCAAGCAAAGTGGTTGGTTTTGTCCTGGCACACACCCATCAATAGCTCTTAGCTATCATAAATAACTTTTCCCATATCAACCATTTTCAATTTTACTTTTATAATAAAGCAAGATTTGGCATGGCAATTCCATTTGGGAAATGGGTACGATCTTCCTGGTAATGGAAGGAACTCGCTACCCACAGGCGACCAGAGCATTGTGGACATGGACGATCCATGAGGGAGATGAATGGTGTCCCCTCCCCAAATGGATGGCAGAAACTCGCATGCCCACTCCTGTCCCCCTGCCATTTGTCCTAAAGGAAAGTGGCCCTGAAGACGCCCTGTGACCCACTGTCTGTGGCAGACCCCACGTGACACCTGCAATCTGCAAAGGTGTTTATAAAATGAATTTTAGTGAAAATTACCGCTCTTGACCTAGAGGCTGCTGGAGGGAGAACTATTTTGCCAAGGGTGCTCTATATATGGCCATGGAAGAGCCCTGTGGGCAGGGACGGACTTGGGATGGGCTCTGGATTAACCTTACAGTCTCCAGCAGTCTTCAACCTACTTAGGAATTCACCTGAGGATACAGTAGGCCGTGAGCTTGAACAGGGCCTCCTGAGGGCGACTCCAAGTTTCCAGTATGAATGGGGAAACAGGCACGGTCCCAGCACACATTTGTGGTTAGAGAGATGGATGGAGGGTGGATGGTGAACGGACAGCGCTCGCCAGCTCAGGGAAACAGAATTCACCCACCTGTAAGCTGGTGAGCCAAGGACACATCAGGAGAGAACCTTCAGACAGAAGCCACACCACCTACTCGTCATGCAGTGTTGTTTCGAGGCACCAGCAGCTGACGGAGCCGGCCGACCTGACTGCTGCCCACACATCCTGAACGCAGTGCAGCTGCTTAGATGCGCCATGAGCCAACAGCTCTGTGTGCTCTTTCTCCATTCTGCATAAAGCAGAAGGCTGGAAAGGGCTCCAGCCCACCTCAGCAGCAAGTGTCTGACTAATCAATTGGCCAGGATAACCTAAAAGTAAAAAACTGAAGGGAGAGGGAGGCACTAGAGCAGATAATAAGACCACACGGGCAGCTGGGCAGTCAATTCAAGTTTCCACGGAAGACAACAGCCTGCCACGAACGAGGTGCAGGGGCAGCGCGGGGGCTCGGCCGGGGCCGTTCTGCACGTGTGCCCACCTGGGGTCCAGCAGCTTGCCTGACCGAAGTGGGAAATGAATCATTTAATAAAAACAAATTACCTTTTACCAAGTTAAATAAAAGCTAATATAAATGAAGCGCTGCGTGGATGGCAGATTTACACTCGCTATAACCATTCCATTCCGGGACGGAATCGTTTTAATGTGATATTAAAAAAGATCAAATTAAACTTTAATGAACGCGACAGTTGGTGTCAGGAATGGCACGGCACCTCTGTCACATTTGCACAGAATCACAGACGGCAGTTCCACCTGCATCCACTTTCCAGCCTCAGGAGGGATCTCTGGGGTGGTCCGGCCTTAGCCCCCTACTCGCTGGGCTCCTCCTCCCCCCACCTGGAGGCACCGCCCTCAGGTCCCTCCACTCTTCCCCACGTTGCTGGTCTAGGAAGGCACCCAATGCGGCTCAGGTGGGGATGGGAGATGGCAGCATGGCCGAGCTTGGCCCGAGCCCACTGAGGACCACAGAGGACGGAGGTGGGCGGGTGGGGAGCACCCAAGCTGAGGAGCAGGAGGGCCTCTCCACTGGGAGACCCGGGCTGGGCATTCGGGAGGAAAGGCTTGGGATCCCCTCAGACTGTCTGCTCCGGGGACTAGAGTCAAATTCCCCCAGAGGCCTGAGGCAGCCCAATACTCACCACAAAACAAACGATTTAGCTCGCTCTTAGGAAAAAGATAAAAATTAAGGAACTGACCATAAACCAGTTGCTCCAAGATCTGTGTTCACCTTTCACAGGAAGATAAACTCCACGTGATCCACTGAGGGGCCTAGAATGCTTGCGGGGGCCCCTGTAAGACATGCGTCCAGCAATGGCGCTGGTCTGCTGTCCCCATGGCTTTTGGGAACGGAGTGGGGTCCACCCATCAAACCCAGGTCAAGTAGGTAAAGACGTGGGTAAGAGCGAGCCCAGGAACTAGATGCTCCTGGGCTCGAATCCTGGTCACTCCAAGACCTTGTTGGGTTTACTTTTCAGTGCCTCAGTCTCCCTCTCTGAGAAGTGGGGAGGCACTCATGTTCTCAGAGGTCCCCTGCAGGTCAATGGGTGGACACGTGCCCTGTGCTTATGGGCAGCTTTCACGTGTTGTCTGTCTAGAACTCATACACCCTCAAGCAAAGGACAAACATGAGGCTGACGCCTCCCCATCTTGTCACCATCCCTTTAGATTCATTGTTTCCTCCTTCCAAAATCTGTTTCCTAAGAGATGCATTTGATTGGGTTTTAGAAAATAATGCGTCATTGTGTGTCGATTTACCTCCTCATTTCAGAGGCTGTTTCTGCTCCACAAGGTGCTGAGCATGCAGGGAAGGGCCAGGCTGCCCTCGTCCTGCAGGTGCTCAGGGTCCAGCGGGATGTGTAGAAATGAGCAGCGCTGCCCAGGGTGCCAGGAAATTCGCAGTCCTCACACATACTTGGCGGTACAGGAAAGAGGAACAGCCAGGAGACTGGCTTTGCAGAGCAGAAATCCTTCTTGATTGATGGGAACCGTCGGGAAGGTAACTAACCAACTTGTAAGTGTTTTTCAAATAGAAGCAGACCAAAGTGTTGGGGTTCACATTTAATTTTGATAAGGAGTGCAGGACATTCTCTGGCCTGAAAGATCCTCCGGTGCTCCCACCACGATCTGGATTCGACTTGCCCTTCAAGGCCCCGTGGAAGCCATGCCCCCCACGAGCCTCACTGACCTCCAGCACAGGTGGGGATCCACTGCCCATTTGAACGCTTAATTATCCCTATCACTTTCTTGCCACAGTTTGGATGATTATGATCCTATTTTCCCAACAAGCCTGAAAGCTCCTTCAGGTTAATGACTTCTAATAAGCAGGACAGGAGAGTTGTTAAGCCTCAGAGTACTTGTAGGACAACAAGTGTAGCTCCTCGGTTGAAACGCAGAGAATGATGAGCGGCGCTCCCTGCTGTGACCCGCAAATCCTGCATCATCAGCCGCTGGACTGTTATCCGGGCGATGAAATCAAAACCTGGGAGACCAGACATGGCGGTGCTGAGTCCTGGGAGACACCTGCTCTAAGTCCAGAATGGAGACATCAAATTCTCCAAAAAGTCATTAAGTGTTAAGAAGAGTGAGCTGAAGTCAGCTTTCAAAGACAAAGGAACACACCATCCTGTGAAGGTGCCAAAGTCATTATTAAACTTTGAGCCCTTTCCATTGAGGAATGTGAAAAGAATTCCCAGAACCCAGAATTTT
>PVID01007416.1:0-100540 GCA_004025025.1 Tapirus terrestris
CGCGCCCCCACAGGGCTCTTCCTCCTTGCTCTCCTACACACGCGCTCTGGCTCCCTTCTTTCTCCTTGCCAACTGCACCCTGTGAATGCTAATTAATTCTCCCAGGAAAGAATAGATTTGTGACATCAGAGGACGGGATGTGGAGGAGAAAGAAAAGAGCCCCCTCCCACCACGTGACTCAGCTGGTCGACCACAATGTGTGTTCTCTCAGCAGAATGCATGTCTCCCCATAAGCAAACTCGTTGTTTCCCGTGGGACCCCTTTATACGGCATCACAATTTGATTTATTTCATTTACCCACGACCCCGGCAGTCAAAGGACTTGCCCGTAGAACTACTTCATTTGCTTTTGTTCATATTAGTCTTTCATGCAATGGATAAATTTACTTTAAAATGTACATTAGATATTACATATAGATAGATTTCAGTAGACATTGAAGAAGGGAGGAAAAATACATAGGAATGGAAAAAAATCAAACATGGATATGACAATAGCAGTGTAGCAATTCAGTGTTAGAACCCATTTCCTGGTCTATACCTAACGTGATATAAAGAGAAACTTTAGCTCAAGCCTATTTCATAAAAAGCCACATATTGTTATTTTTAAAAAAAGCATAATATGATAGAAGTATACATAGCTGACATCTTGCAGGCTTCTTAAAATGAAAATCAAGATAGGGTTTTTCTTATTAAACATGATTATTTCATAGAGAGCTTTATGCATTAGAACCCCTCATTCGAAGTCAAAAGACTGTTTTAAGAAGCATTCTAACATTCAGCATAAAGGCTATTATTTGTTGTAATTGCTGTTGAGACAATTCCAACTCATAGCACCCCTGTGTCCAGCAGAGCAGAATCCTGCCCAGTATTTTTGTGCCATCTTTTCAACTTTCTCGTACTATTTTAGAGAGTGTTCTGCTGCTGCTCATAGGGTCTCCATGAACAATTGTTTTGGAAGTGGTTGGCCAGTTCTTTCTTCCTAGTCTGTCTGGAAATTCCAGTGAAACCTGTCCACCATGGGTGATTTGCTGGTATTTGAAATACCAGTGGCATAGCTTTCAGCATCACAGGAACATGCGGCCACCATGGTATGACAACCAACAGATGGGTTGTGTGGTTCCCTGACCAGGAAGCAAACCCAGGCAGTAGCAGTGAGAGTGTCCAATCCTAACCACTAGACCACCAGGGCTCACTAAAGGCTATTATATCAACCAACAATGACTTTGATTTCTGGTTTCACAAGCTTTCTTGCATACCCAGATATTATGGAACCAATGATCTCAACTCATCCAAGCATATATGCCTTTATTATGTTTATGAGACACAGCTTCCAAATATCACTAATTTCCGTACGATTTTTTAAACATTTGGCTGAGCCACTTACCTTCATTGTCCCTACAAAATAAGTTATAGAAATTCAAGTCAAATACAATAGTTCCTTCCCCCTGATCCACAGGAGATACATCCCAAGACCCCTGGTGGATGCCTGAAACCGCAGATAGTACCATCCGTATATGTACTGTTTTTTCTTTTAGATAAATATCTATGATAAATTTAATTTATAAATTAGTCACAGTAAGAGATTAATAGCACTTTAGGGACATTATCAAGTAAAATAAGAATTACTTGAACACAAGCCCTTGGATACCTTGACAGTTGATCTGATAACAGAGACAGCTATTAAGTGAGTTACGGGGTGCGGGGGACCGGTTGGCAGATACAGCGCAGATCTGCTGGGCAAGGGGATGATTTACATCCAGGGCAGGAGGGTGCAGGATGGCTTGAAATTTCGTCATGCTACTCAGAACAGTGCACAATTTAAAACTTACGAATTGTTTATTTCTAGAATTTTCCATTCGATATTTTTGGACTGCAGTTGATCATGGGTAATTGAAATCACAGAAAGAGAAACCAGGCATAAGGGAGGACTTCTATATCAGGATGACCATTGGTAACCACAAGATGAAGGGCTCCCTGGTTGTCAACTGAATTTTTTAGTTAGCTGTCCTTAATTCCCATTCTTGGAAGGAATTCACCCAAGTTTTGAGGTTTTGTTGTTCACTACTTAAAAGTATGTAAGATACTGAAACAAAATCATACAGCAATCTGATCCTTTAATGTTTTAGATAACCCTATATTCACTACTCCGGTCCTGTGAAACCAAAAAAGTGAACCCATTTCAACACTTTTCATTTTTTACCATCCTTTTCACCTTAATTGTAGCCCTAGAGGACTACACCACGATAAAATGATGCCTTAAATTATGGCCCCAGGCAGTATTACTGTTTTATGACAAGCAGATTGAAAAGTATAGTGAACTTAAATCTTTTAACTTTGGAAAAATATTAGTTTGTGATGTAACTACCTACATAGGAAACTCAATTATATATTCTAAAATGGTCTTAAAAGCATTTTCACAAAAACTGATAGGTCCATTTACGCAGAAGGTGGCAAATTTTTGTTTGTGACAGGATGTGTCTCTAGCACTTCAAATGAGAATTAAAACTAAAACAGAATTTAATTCAGCACAAAGGGGAACAATTTCCATTAGCTATTATTTATTTTTCTTTTATTTTTAATTGAGATATAATTGACATAATTTTACTGATATATAATTGACATGAAACATAATATTTGTTCCATGCAAACATGATTTGATATTTGTATATATGCAAAATGATCACCACAATGTCTAGTTAACATCCATCACCACACATAGTTACAAATTTCCTTTCTTGTGAGAACTTTTAAGATATACTCTTAGCAACTGGCAAATATACAATACAGTATTATTAACTATAGTCACCATGATGGGCATTACACCCCCATGACTTGATAACTGTAAGATTATGTCTTTTAACCACCTTCATCCATTTTGTCCACCCCCCCCAGCCCCCATCCTCTGCCTCTGGCAATCACCAGTCTATTCTTTCTAACTATGAATTCAGCTCTTTTTTGAGTTTTTTTAGATTCCACATAAAAGTGAGAACAAATGGTATTTGACTTTCTCTGTCTGACTTATTTCACTTACCATAATGCTCTGGAGGCCATCCCATGCTGACCTAAATGGCAGGATTTCCTTCTTTTTATGGCTAAATAATATTCCACTGTATATACATGTGTATACCGTATTTCCTTTATCCATTAATCCATTGATACACTCATGTTATTTCCAGGTCTTGGCTATTGTAATTAATGCTGCAATGAACGTGGGGGTGCAGATAACTTTTCAAGTTACTGTTTCCATTTCCTTCAAATATACGTACTCTGAAGTGGAATTTCTGGATCATATAGTAGTTGTATTTTTAATTTTTTGAGGAACCTCCATACTGTTTTCCATAGTGGCTGCATCAATTCCACTCACACCAACAGTGCACAAGGGTTCCTTTTTCTCCACATCCTCACCAACAGTTGTTATTTCTTGTCTTTTTTGATAATAGTCATTCTAACCGGTATAAGGTGAAATCTCACATTGTGGTTTTGGTTTCCATTTTCCTAATGATTGATTTGTGATGTTGAGCATCTTTTCATGTAACTATTGGCCATTTGTATGTCTTCTTTGGAAAAATGTCTATTCAGGTCCTCTGTCCATTTTTTAATCAGATTTTTTTTGTTGTTTTGCTATTGAGTTGTATGAATTCTTTATGTATTTTTGATAATAACCCCTTATGAGATATATGATTTGCAAATATTTTCTCCCATTCCATAGGGTGCCTTTTCTTTTGTTGATGGTTTCCTTTGCTGTTCAGATGCTTTTTAGTTTGATGTAGCCCCACTTGTTCATTTTTGGTTTTCTTGCCTTTGTTTTTGATTTCAAATCTAAAAAATCATTGCCAAGACCTGTGTCAAGGAACTTACTGTGTACGTTTTCTTTTAGGAGTTTTGTGGTTTCAAGTTTTGCATTAAAGTTATGAATCCATTTTGAGTTAATTTTTGTGTATGGTGTAAGACAGGGGTACAGTTTCATTCTTTTGCAATGGTTTTCCCAATACCATTTACTGAAGACACTGTCCTTTCCCCACTGTATGTTCTTGGCTCCTCTGTCATAAATTAATTGACTATATGTATGGTTTATTTCTGGGCTCTGTTCTCTGTTCAATTGATCCATGTGTCTGTTTGTATGACAATATGATGCTATTTCTATTAGTATAATTTTGTAATACAGTTTGAAATCAGGGATTGTGATGCCTCTAGCTTTGCTCTCCCTTTTCATGATGTTTTTGGCTACTTGGGGTCTTTTGTGGTTCCCTATAAATTTTAGACTTGTTTGTTTTATTTCTGTAAAAAATGCTATTCATATTTTGATAGGGATTCCACTGAATCTGTAAATTGCTTTGGGTAATAATGGATATTTTAAGAACATTAATTCTTGCAATCTATGACCGTGGAATATCATTTCATTTATGTGTCATCTTTAATTTCTTTCATGAACGTCTTATAGTTTTCAATGTAGAGGTCATTCACCTCCCAATCCTCAAAAAACTACATTGAAAATGAATTAACAGCAAACAAATGACCAGGGACCGAGTCTCTTTAAAGAGACTGAGTCTTTAAAGAGACTGAGTCTCTTTAATCTCAAGAGACTGAGATTAAAACTTTGGGAACACTGACTTTTAAATTAAAAGAGTAAAGCAAAAACTTTAGAGAAGAGTAAAAGAGACGAAGAAGTAAAAATAGGAAAAGCAGAGAAACAAGGAAAAAGTGAGATTGTGGAATTAGGAAAAGTTCTCTAAAGGGTCAAATGCTGTAGAAGGAGCTAAAAAGATAAGGATCAACAAACAGAAAGTAGCTTTTACCAAAAAGTAATCAATGAAACTTCTGTAAGAAGAGTTTTGGTTGAATAACAAGGGCAGATGCCAAACAACCAAGTCTTTTTCACAATCATTACTTTCAAAATACGAGGCTCCTCTGGTCCAAATGAACTTTTAAACTCATACACTGGGCTTCATATCTATGCCTATACATCTACACATCTTGGTTCACTTTCTAACGTTTTAAGATAATTTTGAATTATCCTTTTATTATCTATTGTATAAATTATATTCCCAGGTTTATCTCCAACTATAATATGAGGAAAATATAATATGAGGAAAGCTCATATTTCCTCATTAGTGTTGACACACCATCAATGAGTTCTCCCTGTGAAGGCTCCCAATTAACTCATCCACCAAGTATGTACCAGCCAATGTGAACAAGGGCAGGCCTTCCAGGCTCCTTTTTGTTAGCCATTAAATTGCAGCAATTGAGATTCTGGCCATATCTACAGAGCAGTTAATACTTAGTTCACCATAAACCTCGGGGACTAGTATACCCTTATGCAGAGAAAGTTGGTGGCTCAGCTACAAAGCTAGGTGAACCTGGAATGCTCTGCAGGGGTTTTTTCTTACATCAGCCAAAATCTCAACACACATTGCCTCTCCAGCTCCTCCTCCCTTCCTGAAAGGCACATGCCAAAGCCCACCTCCTGTTTAATTCCACCCATTTCCCTTTTCTTTGCATTCTCTGTAACTACCTCTCTGTCCCTCAGTTATAAATGCAAATCACATGAGATGTGACAGCAGCTCCAGAGTGTAAAGACCAATGCTCAAGGATTGAGGGTTTCCTATGTATTAATGTTACTGTGCAAGTTTTAACCTATGCTTTTTCACTTTCATTTTCAAAATGGCAGTGAGAGGTAGGCATAACCATCCACCATGTATGGGTGAAGACACCAAGACCAAAGGGAGCCAAAGAGACTTAGCCAAAGTCACAAATCTGGTCAGAAGCTGAGCTGAGCCTTGACTCAGGCCATTGAATGCCAAAGCTGGGAACTTAGGAGTCAGCAGCCAAAATGGCAAGAGCCAAGCTAAATAAGAACCCAGGTGACTAGGTGATCAGGTGCATCAATTACTTCAATAAGAGAATCTAGGTCACCACCAAAGACTTGCTCAAAATGGCTCTTCCACAGCTTGCTATGTTCTTCCCAAATATGGTAGTCTGGAGCTCCCTGCATTTATCCTCCCAAACCTCTGGTCAAACACAGGGCTGCACATTTCCCAGCTGAGTAAGGTTCTCATGTCTGTATCCCTGCCTACCATTCCTTCCAGCCCAGCTGCACCATTTACCAAACTTATGATGCCTGAGCCTCAGTTTTGCTACTAGAAAGGCTCATCAAGAATTTCCTCGCTCAGGCTATTGTTAGAGCAGAGAAATACAGCATAATGCCTTCTCCATGGTACTTACGAAGTTTTAATACTTTTAAGTTCTTCGTGCCCCCTCCACCATCCTAGAGGTCCAAGGATGAGGTAGAGAAAGGAAGGAATGTCTGGTGACTCTACATCCTTCCAGATCCTTCCTTTTCCCTGAGGGGTGCTCTTCTGAGTACTTGTCGGGCTTGACTGGATTCCTAAAGACACTCCCCACCCCTACTTGCACATGTCCACCAGACCTCCCTGAGGAGTTGTGGCTCGCTTGACACTAACTAAGCTACAAATAAATAAATGGAACTATGATGAATAAGGCAATGAGAATAAAAAGGATACTTTATCAAAAGGACAAAACTGTTTCTGGAATCTGGAGGATGTAGGATGTTGCTTATACCTGGGTACTTAAGTAAACACACACATGCACACTTCTTTCTTCATGTCAGAGAAGCATGGAAGCAGGGCCAGCTTCATGTAGGACATGGTTTGCTCTCAGAGGGGCCTTATAAATGATCTGCTGTTGCTGTCTTGAATTTTTTCATCTTATCTTTGAACTTGGGTTTAAGGTGAATTCCACTAGGAACATGCAGCATGTATATGAACAGAGGAAACATGTGCTTACTGATGCCCCATTTGCTTACGGCATTTGTAGCATCCCATGAGCACAGAATTTCGGTGGACCTATGGTGAATTAGAGTTCAGTAAGCCTCAAAGTGAGTACAAAGTTAGTTTATTACATTTAGGATTTAGTAAGAGCTCTGATGGGCCCAAGAAGTTATGATTTTCTTATAACCAGAACTTGCTCTGAACACAGGAAGAAACCCTTGGGATTCTAAGAAACAGAAATGGCCAAGGAACCCTATCACATCCTTTCTTACTCATGTTACTTTCCAGTTTTGACCATGTAAACTGAAAATGATGACAAAGAAAGGAAGGAAAGATAGGACACATCATGGTTCCTTTTCCTTTCAATTCTCCCTTAATCATCAGTAACCTTGAGGTAGAGTGTTGATACATCAGTGTATCAAAAAGTGAAATAAAAAGTTGAGTTGGTTTGTGCAGTGTTTTCACTCTTTGGCTAAGAACAAAATACACCTACGTACAACCTCCAAAAGACAAGGTGAATTGTATAATTTTGTGGATTCCACATATGAGTTAAATGCTCTTACATTTACATTTAAAACTGGCATTGAATAAACTAAGAATAAATGGTAAAATTGATGCTGATATCAAATTAACTTAAAATTTTAATTTTTTTCTTTATTTTGAATGATATTAAATATACAATAAAAATCATGAAGACAATTTGAGAGAGAAACAACAGAAGAAAGAAACTGCTTTATAATTTTGATACCTTTAATAGGCCTTTTCCCCTGCTTTTCTGAATAAGTGACTCATACTGGGCTCTACAAATTACATACCTGGCCCTTCCTCCAAGTAAACTGTCAGAGCAGAAGGAAGGGGACAGAGCCTGCTGTGGCCATGTTGTGGGATGGTAATGCAACTTCATGGGGGTGAAGGGTACATCTGATGATGGTACAGGAGTCTGGTCTTTCTGGGTCAGCAGCAGTTAAGAAGTGCCCTTCCTTTACTGGCTGGGCTATATTCATAAACAGTTAAAATTATAGATTCTGTAAAGCAAAGCAGCAAACGTTTATTGTCAAATATATGGTGAGTAAAAGCAACATCTAAGAGCTCTGTATACACATGCACACAGTGAGAAATGATTTAGGGAACCCACATGGAAACTGTTTTATTTGTTATCAGGCTTTATGCAAACATCTAGGCCTCCAAAAATTAAGATCGTTAGCTCTCATGTCCAGAAATTAGAAAATCCAGGTTCTAGTCGTGGCTCTGTCACTTGCCAGTCATGAGGAGTTGGGCAACTCACATCTGAGCCTCTGTTTCCTCAACTGTAGGAAGACTGGACAAGACACTTTGTGAAGCCTGTCCTGGCTTTAAGGTCCACTGGGCCTTAAGTGACCAGTTAAACAGCATGGTTATAAGGAATAAAAGAATATCAGGTAAGGAGCCCTGCAACCCCCATCTCCATCACTGTTCCTATTGACCTAAGTCATCCTCTAACTGTGCAGGTCTAATGATTTTTTATCTTCTATAACTGATGTCTGAACACCTCAGATGGATTCCACTGGGCTCCTGGCATTCTTTGAAACAAGATGCCAGTACATCTTTCTTTGAAAGTATGTGGTGCAATTAATTTTTTTTCAGTTTTGACCTTACTATTCTGTGCTCTTTAACCTCTCAAAGTAGTTACAATACTAAACTTATTATCTTCATATTGCTAAAAGCAAGAAGAAAATGGAAAACATTTTCTTACATTGCATTACAAAGAAACACAAATTCTGCAAAGTTTCAGAGTGACACACTGACATACAATCATGCATTGCTTTACAATGGGGGTACATTCTGAGAACTGTGTTGTTAGGCAATTTTGTTGTTGTGTGCAAATCATAGAATGTACCTACAAAAACCCGGATGGTATAACCTATTACACACCTAAGCTATATGGTACTAATCTTATGGGACCACTGTTGCACACGTAGTCTAGCACTGACCAAAACATTGTCACATGGTACATGACTATAAATGGAAAGACATTCCATGTTCATGAATTGGAAGATTTAAGATTGTTAAGATGGGCATACTACCCAAAGAAATACTCAGATTCAATACAATCTTTATCAGAATCCCAAGGAGTACTTTTTGCAGAAATGAGAAAGCTGAACGTAAAATTTATACAGAATTACAAGGGACCCTGAATAGTCAAAACAAGCTTGAAAAAGGACAACGTTGGGAGACTTACATTACAATAAACAAACAATTGTGGGATTGGCATACAGTTAGACAAATGGATCATGGGAACAGAACTGAGAGTCCATAAGTCAATATAAATGTGTATGGCCAATGATTTTTGACGAGGGTACTAAGTCCTTCAATAGATTAAAGTATAGTCTCTTCAATTAATGACCCTGGGAAAAATGGTGTCCAGATGAAAAAGAAAGAAGCTGGACCCATTCTTCAAGGTATATACAAAAATTAACTCAAAATTGGTTGTAGATTTTTAAACTAATTATAGGAGTTAGAACCATAAAACTCTTAGAAGAAAATATATGGGTAAATCTTCATAATCTTAAATTTGGCAATAGTCTGTAGAAATAATACCCAAATGCAAGCTACAAAAGAAAAATAGGTAAAAACTTGTGTATCAAAGGACACTATAGGAAATTTAAAAGGCAAGTTACACAATGAAAGAAAATATTTGCAAATCATATCTCAAATAAAGGTTCAGTATCCAGAATATATTTTAAAAACTTACAACTCAGGAATGAAAAGACAAATAATATAATTTAAAAATAGGCAAAGGACCTGAGTAGATATTTCTTCAAAGAAGATATAGAAATAGCAAACAAGCACACGAAAAGATGCTCAACAATAATAGTCATTTGGTAAATGGAAATCAAAACTACAAGGAGATACCACCTCATATCCATTAGGATGGCTACAAACTCTTATACCACCTGCTTAGTTAAACAAAATATGTATTAAACCATTGCTAAAAGTTCATTTCTGGGTCATTCAATCCCTTCTTATGATCTGTGTTTGAATGAGAACAGGGCAATAGCAGTTAGCACTATAGATCACCAATTATACGTGGCTTATCTGCTTCTTCACTATGATACCATTTACCTGCTATAATTTTAATGAGGAAAAAAATATACTATCTTCGTAGAGGCTGTGATTTTAATGCTAAAGCTTGCTTACCACACCAGCAAGTAGAATCTACCAATGAGAAGACTCCAGACCTTTGTTTCTTTCAAGGAAGAACTAAATCTGTAGTCTCCATCATTTAATACTTGCCTGCATCCAGGTATGTGAGTTACTTTGTTGAGGTGAAAGAATGAGTTGTAACTCTAGTTTTTACCCAAGGAAGTTCCACGGGTATTAATAACTTTCTATTTTTACAGTGCAAAAAATGATCATGTTTTAGCTTTTCAAAATTTATAATCAAAGGTAGCAAAGATAAAATGCTTAATTTTTTTTTTAAACCACAACATTAGGGATTATTGCAGTAAAGTACATCCTATAATTTTGTTTCACTCCTAATGTGTAATACCATCAGTTCTACTAAGAGCTCAACACAAATCTACAATTCAATTAACATTCATTTTCAAATTGTAGTATTAACTGAGCAAAAACATATCCACAATGAATTAAATCAATGCCAATTCCCTGCATAAAAATCAGTCAGAGCAGGAAGGAAAACACATTTCTTCTATTGATGAACGTAGATTCCTTAGCCAGTAATGTCATGTCATTGTATAGAAATACTGGCTAAATTTGTAACAATAAAAATAAAATTTTAACACATAAAAATATAGCTACTGTTAAAGTAACCAGGCTGCACCCAAGACAGAATCCTCAGTTATGACTGTACCAGCAAAGCAAAACTTTCCTAAGTTTCTAAGCTCAGCTCTCACAGACAGAAAAGACCTAAGTCAACCAATCAGTGTTTGCTGCTCGGCACAATTTACCTGACCTGGTTACAAGACATCCCTTTGCTCCACAGAGGGAGAGTAATCTGCTTTTACCACTCAGTAAATGCCCAGTGTAACTTCTTTCTTCCTGCTCACTTAGGTCTATAAAAACCTCTTGCCTTGTATAGCTGTTTGGAGCTCCTTTCTGTCTGCTAGATTAGATGCTGCTCGATTCATGAATCACTCAGTAAAGCCAATAACATCTTTAAAATTTACTCAATTGAAACTTGTTTTTTAACATTATACATCTAATTATCGGGGTAAGAGAGTCAACTGAATAAGCTTAAGACTTGACAAAAATCAATGCACTACAATTTGTATTAAACTGTGATAGGACTGGCTTTGAAAGCACAAGCATCTAAGTAACTCTTCAATCACCGCCTTGACGCAAAGTTTCTGCTGCCATTTCAAAACAGAGATTTCTTAATAATTTTAAGCACACAGCCTTCCTGCAAGAGGGGTGGCCTAAATCCCGTATAGAATGTGGCTGTTTAGCAAAAACCACAAGTGGTGGCACCTGGCATGAGGGCACGGTAAATCCATGAGAACCCACTCAACTGTGGGCAGCCTGCAGACCCCAGGGGTTTCACAGGTTACTGGAGTCACCACCCTATTCAGCCCTTCTCCCTGCACAATAAGGAGCTGCTGAACCCTCAGAAGGATACCTTCTCCTATCTTTATCATCATTCATATCTCAACTATGACTGGCCTAAAAAGGTTCCAAGGGGAAATGTACCTCAAATTAGCATATGTCTCCCCTCCACACAATAAAGACTTTTCAACTTCTGCAGGTTAAAAGCAGGAAAGAGAGAGTAGGAGGGGAAAGCTAGGCTGCTCTTAGCAATAGTGGCTGAAATTCAGTTTTCTTAAAGCAAGCCTCCTCTCAAATGGCTTAAAAACTTACTGGAAAATATTTATTGGGCCACAGTATAACAAACATTTTTCCCTCTTGTCATGAAATTGCAAGTAAATTCTTTGATTGAAATAAATAATTACAAACCCTGAACACTTACTGAGGAGGCATCTTCAGATGGGAAACCCTTGCCATGTTTATTTATAAGTTTCCAATCTCCAATAATAAAAAGAAAAAGATTGAAAGGCAACATGGATGCTCTAATTATACTGAGTGCACATTATGGAGTGAAAGCAATCACTTCACATCATCTTTTACTCAGAGGCAGTCCCTTTCACTTTTGTCTTGGCTAAAGGATCCTAAAGCTGCAATAGGTATAGGCTGGTGTGGAAACTAATAAACAGAAACCTCATCAAAATGGAGTCAGGAAGTCTGGGAGCTTTCACAGCCTACTGTTAACAGCAGAGCCCAAGGAGAAAAAGAAACACTTCCTTTTCTTGACTGACAAGAAGCTCAGCCAATGAAAGACTGTCACAACTCAGCCAATAATAAGCCACTACATTTTGAACTCTCAATTCCTACAATGGGCTCTGCATTTACAATAGCTCTTCCAACTTTCTCTTCCCCTCTATTAGCAAGTTGTTCCTGCCTTTCCTGTGTGGAATTTCTTGTGGCTCGCCATAGTTGCAGATCCCAAATTGTAATTCTTTGTTAATCCTTAATAAACCATTTTTTGCTGCAGAAATAACTGTCCAACAGTTTAAGGTCAACATTTTGGGGGCCTCTACAGGAATCCAGAGACAACTCCAAGATTGCTGAGCAAACGTGCGGCATCCACAACAGAATCCACTGTGCTCACTGCTTTTCTCACCAATCCTAGACTCTGAGGGTGTCTTTCTCCTGAATCCAAGCTTTTGTCCTCTTTGCAGTACTGTTCATTGAAACTCTCTTAATTCACCCTTTGGTTCACCACATTGAAACTGGACTATTTCATTGGAACTGGCTGGTATTAAGCCTGCAGACTGTTTGAGCTGTTCAAGCTGTTTGGGTTGCAAGCTGTTTTAAGCTGTTTGAGCTGTTTAGGCTGAATGTTATTCTTTTGCTCTACAGAAAAACCTCGAAGAAATGCGGTCCCCGTTATGTAAATATTTTGAGGGCACCCCTGCCACAAGAACCCTGACCAATTTTATGTTTAAAAACCGTCATTCTTCTTGCACATTTCTAACTATATGGACCAATCAATACAACCAAAAGTAATTTAGAATAGCAATGGCCCTTCTAGAGAACTTTTGAACTCCACCAAATTAATTTTCTTTAAATAAGTTGGACAACCATAGTTCTGTAATTTCTCAAACTGAATGGAATGCCTGTTTTCGTTCATATTTTGAGGCTTCCAAACATTACCAGAAGTCTAAAATCGCTTCTTTGCAAAATAAAGGCCAGTCTTCCTCAAAATACCAAAATTTAAAAATAATCATGTTTTGTTAGAGCAATCTTTTCACAGTGTGCTTCAGGGAGATGAAGGCCTTAAGCATCACACCTTGCAAACTGGAGATTTTACCTATTGGAAAAGACCTCTCCAGAAGGCCGCTCTTCAATCTTGCTGGAAAAGTCCCTACCAGATACTGTTAACTAACTCTTGTGCCACTAAATTCCGGAGAACAGACTTGGTTCAAGTGACACACCTAAAGAAAGCACCAAACCCTGACTGGACCTGCACATCATCTGGTGACTTGAATGTAATGATTTCCTGGAATTAAAGCAGATGACATCTAATGAGATGCTTACCCACATGTACCTTCTTGCCTCCACTTTTCAGACCAGTTTCCTTCTCATGCTTCCCTGTCCTATTCTACTTATTCTAATTGTATTATTCTGTTTCAAGACACAACTCAAGGGCTACAGTGTGTGTGAAACCCGCCCAGTGATTCCATTCTTACTTGAGGTGTATATCCCCCTAATTTCCATGTTATGACATTCTATCTTTTTCTCCAGAGTGTTCATGAATTTAAGTTAAGTACATGCCAAAAAGACTTTGACCTCTGATGGGACAGGGACCAATTATGTTGCTTCTCTTGTGCTATACTAAAGCACCTAGCCTATGTTTAGAAAAATGTGGTCACATTCAGTGGGAACTCACTGATTTTTTAAGTAATTATTACTAGAATGTCTGCAATGCTTATGACTTGATGCTTTTTAAATAAGGGTATATCTTTTCTCTGTTGGTTGCAGAAATAAAAAATAGACCATACACTACCATCTCTTTAAAGAAACTAGTGTATAAATAGCACTTATTCACTATGGAGGGAAAATTTGACAAAGTATATTACAAAATGTAAATTTACATATTTAATGTATAACATTGATGGGGCTCAATCCACAGAAACACTCAGTGGATTTAATTTTCCACCTACAGTTTGTAAAGCTCAGGAGCCCAAAATGACCTAGTTGTCAAAGAGGAACCACATCTACCTGCCCACAATAATTGTTTTATTGACTTAATTAAAGAATAACTATTTCCATGGTCAAAAAGATCATCTAGGGGCCAGCTCTGTGCCCTAGTGGTTAAGACCGCATGCTATGTTTCGGCAGCTCAGGTTCGCAAATTCAGATCCCAGGCGTGGACCTACACCACTCATAGCCATGCTGTGGTGGTGACCCACATACAAAACAGAGGAAGACTGGCCAAGATGTTAGCTCAGGGCCAATCTTCCTTAAGCAAAAAAAACAAAAAAAATCTATCTAAACACATCAGCCTTAGGCAAACAATGGCAAGTAATTAGAGATGAATATTTCCCTAATTAAAATGAATCAATAGGCAGAACATGAAATAATTTATTATTATAATTTACTAGACATTTCTTTTTTGGTTAAAATGCATAGATCAGTTAAAAACCTTTAAAATTTTTTAGTATATTCAGAGACTTGTGTAGTCAACACCACAATCAATTTTAGACAGTTTTATCACCCCCCAAAGAATCTCTGCATCCATTAGTAATTACTAACCCCTAGTTTCTTTAGGTAACTAATCTATTTTTGTCTTCACAAACTTGTCCATTCTGGACTTCAAATAAATGGAATCATACAAATATGTGGTCTACTGTGAGTGACTTCTTTCATTTAGTGTAATATTTTCAAAGTTCACCACGTGGTAACATATATCAGAACCGCATTTTTTTTTTTCTTTTTGCCAAAAATATTCCATTATATGTATATATTGAATTGTATTTATCCAGTCTTCAATTGATACTCATTTGGGCTGTTTCCACTTTTTGGCTATTATGAACAATGCCACTCCAAACATTCATGTACAAGTTTTTGTGTGTATATGTTCTGATTTCTTTTGGATATAGTCAGAGAGAGAGAGAGAGAGAAAGAGAGTGTGTGTGTGTGGAAGACCAGCCGTGAGCTAACATCCGTTGCTAATCCTCCTCTTTTTGCTGAGGAAGACTGGCCCTGGGCTACCATCCGTGCCCATCTTCCTCTACTTTATATGGGACGCCGCCACACCATCGCTGACAGGCAGTGCGTCCGCGGGCGACCGGGAACGAACCCGTGAACCCCGGGCTGCCAAGCGCGGACTAAACCGCTGTGCCACCAGGCAGCCCCGAGAAATTTTTTATGAGATTTAATTTCTGGGAAATTAAATTAAACCAAATTTGGGGGAGTGGTCTATATTCTAAGGCTGAACTAGTTTTAAGAGACTAAAATTTAAGGATGAATTTAGATACATGATATCAGTATTAAATGTGAACAAACAAAATTAGGTCAGCTATCCAATGGAATCACTATCAAAATTACTTAAGAATATGCCAAAAGTACTGAGAGTTAACAGAATAATTTGGTAACAAAAATGAACCTCTACTAATCTGAGCATAAAATAATTTAGCCATATTACATAAAAGATCCAATTTTTCACTTACTCTTTGGTACATTATATATGTAAAAAATTATACTAAAATGTTAGTATACCTTTATTTGTATGCATTTAGGCATTCACAGATATACAAACATGCAAATAGGTATATTTTAAAGCATTTAACTCTATCTTTAAAATATAATTAACACCTCTTTATTAACAATATATGTATCGTATTAAAATTATCACCTGAATGAATTCTAACTTGTTTTTTGAAATATACAAAATAGTAAACATATTATTTTGTACATATCCATGTATCTCTCTGCAATTGCTGTTTTTATAAATTACTATCTTTAGTCAAAATAACCCATCTTTTTTATACAAGAGGAACTAAGAAGTCAAAGAGTAAAAAAACCAAAAAAATCCAACTATATATTTCTATGAACATTTATCTCAAATTATTTTAAGATGTGAAAAGGTAAAAGCACGTTATCAAAATAAAGTCATTTGTATATTTTGTTATGTAGATGTCACTGACATTTTAAGGAATAAAGACGAATTAAAATTTCTAGTTAAAATAAATAATTAGAAAAAACTACTTTCAAATCTGACTGGTGTGCATTAAATAGCAAAAACGTTTAATGTCTCAATCTTATGACATTAAATATGCTTTAATCATACACATATTCTGTAAGACAGTTAAACATTCCATTTAACAATTTAAGAAATTCAGAATTATTTGAACAAATAATGTCAGAATTTCTAGCTGGATATAAATAATAGGATACTGCCAAGGGTTGGACACAAAGAGACTTACAGACTTCATTTTCCAGGGTAATTCTGGTATCAAGAAGGATTTTCAAATTTAATAGGACAAAATATTTCATGGTTAGCTAACGATCTTTCCATTATCTACAGCTGCAGCTTTCTATGGCTCTGAGTTCTTGAACCATTCTTTACTATTGATTATTCACTGAACATAAATAAGAAACAGACAAGAAATACAATTTGTCTTTGATATGAAGTAAGACTACTTGCTTAATTTTCACAATATGGATAGATTCTCGTAACGAGATCCCAGATCAAAAAATATGTATCACTAGCAACTTCCACGCCTTGAGCACCTACCACTTCCCTCAAAGCTAGCCACTATTTGATCTTTAACACCACTGATATGTTTGTCATTTTTCACTTTTCAATAAATGGAATCATATGTAATGTTCTCTTTTGTGTCTGGCTTCTTTTGTTCAACAACTTGCTTATGAGATTCATCTACAGTGTTGCACATTATAGCAGTTTGTTTACTCTCACTGCTGCATAGAAATCCATTGTAAACCATCCTTTGTTTATCCAGTCTATTGTTGAAGGACATTGGGATTGTTTCCAATTTGGGGCTATTTTAAGTAATTCAGTATGTGAATTTACTAAATGCTAGTTAAATATTCTTAAGTTGATGAACAATGGACATGTAGCCAAGTATACAATTTTAAATACACAACATTATATACATTTTATAGACAAATACAAATATACACACACACACAAGCACACACACCTTTGTAGCCGAAACAAAAATCAAAATAAAAAATAGTTCTTCCAGAAATTTTCCTGAGATTGCCCCAATTTTAATTCACTTCAAAGAGATGACCAACTGTCAATGTTTAAACCCACTGAACAGTCTCTATTTGCAGTGAATGTGATCAGGCCAAGGTTCTACTCTAGGCTCTCATATTTCCTTGTGCCCTTATAAGGTCACTCTCAGCTTCCATTTCATCATCTAGAAAATGAAGTAGTAAAGTTGAGTTTTGCAATGGACTGCTGCAAAATTCTACCCAAGAAAACCAAAACTTCCCCTGCTAACCGTATATTTTTCCTGCTGCTACCTTATCCTGCAATTGGCCCAATAAAAGTGGGGAAAATTTAACTACCGTTTCCTTCTTATTAACTCCACTCTTTCTGGAGTATCATTATTAAATTATCCTTCAGTCTTCTTTTCTTCAGGTTGAATAATTGCAGCTCTTTCATTCTTCTAGTACTGATTTTTTTCCAAGCATTTGTGAAGAGGCTCTGAATATTTTTAAATTCTTTAAAGGCCTCTCAAAACTGAAAAGCCCCAACAAGATGCAATATTTTAATAATATTGACCAAGAATGAACTGGGGAGAAAGGAGCCTAGACAATGAATGCCTGTTTAGAGCCTTGCTATTTCAAAGTGTGGGCTCCAAGCCAGCAGCTTCAGTAATACCTGGGATGTCTATATAATTGCAGATTCTCACGCCCTTCCCCAGACTCTCTGAATCAGAATCTGCATTTTAATAATGTCCATTATTAACATGTATAAACATAGGTGATTCGTATGCACAATGAAGTTTATAAAGCAGAGAATATTATATTTAAAAGTAAACCTAAGAATGAAACTACACCCCTATCATACACCACTCACAAAAATTAACTTGAAATGGATTAAAGACTTAAATGTAAGTCCTGAAACCATAAAATGACTAGAAGAAAACAGGAAAAAAGTTCCTTAACATGGATCTTGGCAATGAATTTTTGGATATGACATCTAAAGCACAAACAATGAAATAAAAAATAAACAAGTGGGACTACATCAAACCAAAAAGCTTCTGCACAGCAAAAGAAATGATCAACAAAAGAAAAGGCAACCTACGGAATGGAAGAAAATATTTGCAAATCATATATCTGATAAGGGGGTTAATATCCAAAATATACAAAGAACTTAGACAACATAGCAAAAAAATATATACATACATATACATGTACAATTTAAAGGCAGGCAAAGGACCTGAATAGATACTTTTCCAAGGAAGACATACAAATGGCCAATAGGTACATGAATAGATGCTCAACATCACTAAACATCAGGGAAATGCAAATCAAACCCACAATGAAACATCACTTCATTCCTTTTAGAATGGTTATTATCAATACAGCAAGAGATAATAAATGGTGGCGAGGATGTGAGAAAAGGGAACCCTTGTCTTCTGTTGCTGGGAATGGAAAGTAGTACAGCCACTATGAAAAGCAATATGGGGGTTCCTCAAAAAATTAAAAAGAGAACTACCACATGATTCAGCAATTCCATTCTGGTTACATACCTGAAGGAAACAAAATCACTACATTGAAGAGATACCTGCACCTGTGTATTCACTGCAGCATTATTTACAATAGCCAAGACATGGAAACAACATAAATGTTCACTGATGACAGACGAATGGATAAAGAAAATATGATACACATACACACACTGGAATATTATTAAAGCATACTAAAGAAGGAAATCCTGCCATTTGGGTCCCCGTAAGTGAATCTCAAGTGCATTTTGCTAAGTGAAATATGTCAGACAAAGAAACACAAATATTGCATGATCTCACTTATATGTGGCATCTCAAAAAAAAAAAACCAAACTCATAGGAAAACAGATTAGATTTGTGGTGGCTAGAGGAAGAAGATGAAGCTGGTCAAAAGGCACAAATTTCCTGTCATAAGATAAATAAGTACTGAAATGTAATGTACAACATGATTAGTAGAATTAACAGCACTGTATGGTATATTTGAAGAAAAAAAATTTCTAACTATATGGGGTGATGGATGTTAACTAAATTTATTGTGGCAAGCATTTCACAATGTGTACATATGTCAAGTCATTATGCTGTTCACCTTAAACTTATACAGGGTTATATATCACATATTTCAATAAACCTGGAAAAAATCCTAACAATAAAAATAAATAAATTAATTAAAGTAAATCTTGAGAAGAAATGGCAAATCAGCTTTCTATTGATGCTGTAACAAATTATCAAAAACCGCAAGACTTAAACAATTCAAATTTACTCCCTTATAGTTCTAAAGGCCAGAAGTCTAAAATCAGTTTCGTGAGGCTAAAGTCAAGTTGTCTGTAGGGCTTGTTCCCTTTGGAGGCTCTATGGATGAATCACTTTCTTGCCTTTTTCAGCTTCTAGAAGTCATCTTTTTCAGCTTCCATGGCTTGTGGCTCCTTCCTCCTTCCTCCAGGAGTATAGTATCTTCAAATCTTTCACTCCCTCTCTGAACTGTGCTTCCATCTCACATGTCTATGATCCTTCTGCCTCTCTTATAAAAATGGTGGTGATTACATTGGACCCACGTGGATAATCCAGGATAATCTTCACGTCAAGATCCTTAATTTACTTATATCTGCAAAGTCCCTTTTGGCATGTAAGAATTCAGATTTTCCAAGGATCGGAGGGGGACATTTTAATTGGGTATTATTTTTCAGAGCACCATAGATGAAAAAGAAGAGACATAGGAAAGAATGAGGCAACAATTACTAGTCAGCATCACTTATCAATTATCATTCATATAGGCAGTAGAATCTGATTTTTTTAAAAGTCAAACAAAAGTGTAGAAAATTTCTATGCGGTATGTAACTTTTCAGCTTAATGTACATGAACAGTTGAAGAACTACTTTTTACATTTTTATTGGTAACTTTTTTTTTACTGAGGTAAAATTTACATGAAATTAACCATCTTAAGGTGTACAATTCAGTGGCATTTAGTACACGTACAGTGTTGTACAAGCACCATTTTATCAAGTTCTAAAAGATTTTCATCACCTAAGAAAAACCCTACACCCATTAAGCAGTCACTTTCCATTTCTCCCTCTCCTCCCCTACTACCACCAGCCACTGGCAACCGTCTATATGCTTTCTGTCCTTTTGGATTTACTTAATGCTGGATACTTCATATAAAGAAAATCATACATTTCTGACCTTCTGGGTCTGATTTTTCTCATTTACCATAATGTTTTCAAGAGTATTGATGTTGTAGCATGTATAGTAATTTATTTCTTTTTATAGCTACATCATTTTATAGTCCGAGCAGCAATGTACAAGAATTCCAATTTCTCCAACTTCTACCCAAACTTATTTTCCATATTTTTTATTATAGCCATCCTAGGGAGTGTGTAGTAGTATTTTATTGTGATTTTGATGTGCATTTCCTTAATGACTAATGATGTTAGCATCCTTTAATGTACTTGTTGGCAATTTGTATATTTTCCTTGGAGAAGTGTTTACAAATCTTTTGTCAAGTTTTTGGTCTTTTTGTGAGGAAGACCAGACCTGAGCTAACATCTGTTGCCAGTCCTCCTCTTTTTGCTGAGGAAGACTGGCCCAGGGCTAACATCCGTTCCCATTTTCCTCTACTTTATATGGGATGCTGCCACAGCATGGCTTCCCAAGCGGTGAGTCTGTCCACGCCTGGGATCCGAACCTGCAAACCCCGAGCCGCAAGAAGCAGAGAGCACGAACTCAACCACTACACCACCAGCTGGCCTCTGTCAAGTTTTTAATTGAGTTGTTTGTCATTTTTTGTTCAGTTTCTGGAGTTCTTTACATATTGGAGTTATTAAACCTATATTAGATATATGATTTCCAAATATATTCTCCTCTTCTGTAGGTTGTCTTTTTACTTTCCTTGTAACCACCTTTCATGCACAAGAATTTTTAATTTTTATGAAGTCCAATTTATCTATTCTCTCTTTTGTTTCTCATGCTTTCAGTATCATTGCTATAAATTCATTCCCAAATCCAAGATCCTGAAAATTTACCTCATGTTTTCTTCTGAGTCTTAATGTTTTGGGCTTCTATGTTTAGGTCATTGATCCACTTAGTGTTAATTTTTGTGTGCGATAAACTCCAGCTTCATTTATTTTCACGTGTATATCCAGCTATCCAAGCACCATGTGTCATTTTCCCTTTGAATGGAGTTAGCATTCTTGTCAAAATCAGTTGGTCATCTCTGTGAGTTTCTTACTGGATTCCTAATTCTATTCCATTGGTTTATGTGTCTAGCATATGTTTTGATTACTGTAACATTGCGTTAAGTTTTGAAATTGGAAAGTGAAAGTCCTCCAAATTTATTCTTCTCTTTCAAGACTGTTTTAGCTATGTGGAGACCCTTAGAATTCCAGGTGAAATTGAAGGTAGCTTTTCTATTTTTGCAAAAAGGATGGTGGGATTTTGATGGAGAGCGCATTGATTACGTAGATAGCTTGGAGAGAATCCCCACCTTAATATTAAGTCTTCTAATGCATTAACATGTGATGTTTTCTCATTTATTTAGATCTTCCTTAATTTCTTTCAACAATGTTTTGTAGTTTTCAATGCAAGAATCTTTGTCTTCCTTGGTTAAATTTATCCTGATGTATTTTCTTTTTTGGATGCTAATGTAAGTAGAATGACGTACTTTCTTTTCAGTTGTTCATTAGTAGTAAACCGATTATGCATACTGATCTCATATCATGGAAGGATGCTGAATTCTTTATTAATTCATAGTTTTTTGGTGAATTCTTTAGGATTTTCCATATAAACAATCATGTCATCTGCAAACAGGGATAGTTTTACTACTTCCTTTCCTGTTTCGATGCCTTTCTTTTCTCACCTAATTTTTTTAGATAAAACATCCAGTGCAATGTTTAATGGAAGTGGCAAGAGTGGGCAAAGGTATTTAGTCTTTCAACATTGAGTATGATGTCAGCTATGGGTTTTTCATAAATTCTCTATTTCTAGTTAGGTAAGTGTGTTTATCAGGTAAAAGTGGTGGACTTTTTCAAAGGCTTTTATGTATTAAATGAGATAATCATGAAGTGTTTTCCTCTTGATTATATTAATATTGTTTATTACATGATTGATTTTCATGTGTTGAAACACTCATTACTAGGATAAATCCACTTGGTCATGATAAATAATCCTTTTAACATTGTCAGATTTGGTTTGCTAGTATTTTGTTCAGGAATTTTCCATCTGTATTCACAAGGGATATCGGAATGTAATTTTTCTTTCTTGTGATATCTGATTAGGATATGAGAATAATGCCATCCTCACAGAATGAGTTAAGAACTGTTTCCTCCTCTTCACTATTTTGGAACAGTTTGAAACATTGTTTTTAAATGCTTCTCTTTTGGGGAAGTTTTTGATTACTAATTTAATCTCTTTACCTGCTATAGGTCTATTCAGATTTTCTATTTCTTCTTGAGTCAACTTGGGTAATGTGTGTATTTCAACTATCTGTCCATTTTATCTAGGTTATAATATATGTTGGGATACAGTTATTCATAGCATTCTTTTACAATCCATTTTACTTCTTTAAGGAAGGTAGTAATGCTCTACTTTTCTTCTGAGTAGATCTATGTTAGGTAAAGCTGAGATGAGCTCCTTGTTTCAGTGCTTCAGATGGTCCCAGACAGGTTGGAATATATACAGATAAGAAATTGTGAATAAGGTCTGCTCTGCTCTCACCAGAGACTGGGAACATGGCTGCCATTACTTTCACATCGCTGCCATGCTTGAGAGTGGGTGGGATAAGGGGAAGTAAAACTACACCAAACTTTCCTATCATATTCAAGTTGCCTTTTTCTCGGTTCAGTGTTTGCTTGGTTGCTCTATATCTTTGACTGTTTCCTAAAATTCTGACAAAGTTGGTTATTATCATTCTGGTTGTTTTCTATTATTTCTTTGAAGGAATAGGAGTTTGGAGGTTTTGAGTCTGCCATTTGGCTGATGTTATTCTGGTTTCTGAGTTTTGATGGTATTCTTCACAACTGAACATAGTTACAGGATTCTTAAATCAGGGTGGTTTTTTGTTCTTGAATTTCTTATTGCCTATAACTTCTGCTAATAGAACATGAATTAAATATACGTCAGCTTCAGTAAAAGTAAAATATAGGATTTTACTAATCTCTTCTCAGATAAAATTGCTTGTTATTTGTAATTAATGTGCCTACACCTAAAATAATATCTCTTACGTTGCTTACTATTACAGAAGAATATTTCTTTACTCCTTGGGTCAAATCAGAAAAATTCCATGACATGAATAAAATATATTTGTTCCCACAGAAAATCTGCTTCTCAAAATTTGGCAAGGGCAGTCTTGAACAACTCAGATCTTTCCATATCATACTTACTTAATAAAGAGATTCACTGCACAGTTCTCCTGAAATAGTGGCTATTGATTTGGAATAACAACCCACTTTTTTTTTCCTATCACTCTGGGACATTTCTTGATTCAATTTAAAAGTGATTAATAATACTATGTTAAGTAAACAATACAGCTTGGGGTACTTGCAGATGGTGTAGACACTTTACCTCAACAGTTAATATACTGAAGAAAGAGATACATAGAACATGGGAGGCTGAGTGACAATTCTAGCCTAAGATTTTACAATAAAATATCAGGATAAGGGCCCCCAAAACATTCAGTGTCCATCAATTGAGGAACAGAAAAATTATGTGTTCGGGTGAGCCTGGTGGCATGGTGGTGAAGTTCACGTGCTGTAGGTCCACGACCTGGGGTTCACCAGTTCAAATACTGGGTGAGGACTTAATGCTCATCAAGCCATGCTGAGAGAGCATCCTACACAGAAGAACTAAAAGGACCTACAACTGGGATATACATTCAGGTACTGGGGCTTTGGGCAGAAAAAAAAAAGAGGAAGATTAGCAACAGATGTTAGCTCAGGGCCAATCTTTTCCTCACAAAAACAAAAGAAAAGAAATTCAAATGGAAACAAGCTTAGAAAAAAGAAACAAAGAAAAATTACATGTTCAAACAACTAAATATTATCAACAATGAAAACAAGCCAAGTAATGATACATGATACAATATGGATGAACTATGAAAAAAACATTATTCTGAATTAAAGAAGTCTGCCACAGGAAACCATATATTTTATGACTCCATTTATATAAAATGTCCAGACCAAGGAAATCTACAGACACAAAAAGTAAATTACCAGTTGCTTAGTGATGGGGAATGGAGGGAGGACATGGGGAAAGTGTCAGGTAACAGTTGTGGGTAGAAGCTGTTTTTAGGTTGGGCAAAAATGTTCTAAAATTAGATTTTGGTGATGATTGCACATATCTGGGAATATACTAATTATATGTCAGTAAGGACATGAAAAGAAATTAGTTATGATGAAAGTATGGAATCATTAATTTGTAATTTATAATTATCCAATTTAATTTCTATGTTAAACTAATTGTTTTACCTTGGACTCCCTTAAGAACACCCTTTTCAATGACATTTCACTTGTTTTCTGTTAAATAATATTTTTTAAACTATGTTTTTGTTTGTTTTAGAAGAGTTTCAAAGATATTACATAGTTTCTATATACACTTCACCCAGTTTCTCCATATGTTAACATCTTCCATAATGGCAGAACATTTATCAAAACTAAAAAAAAAAAATTAAACCTTGGCTCAATTTTATTAAACTACAAACCTTATTTGGATTTTATCTATTTTCCCATCAATGTCATTTTTCTATTCCAGAATCCAATCCAGGATGTCACACTGCATTTATCTGTTACATCTCCTTAATCTCCTTCAGTCTGTGACAGTTGCTCAGACTTTTATTTTTCATGACTTTGACGCTTTTGAAGAATACTGGTCATGTATTTGGTAGACTGTCCTGCAATTTGGGATTGTCTGATGATTCCTCATAATTCAGCTGAGGTTGTGCGTTAGTCAGAAGGAAACAAGAAAAGCAATAAGGTGTTCTTTGTAATGTCTCAGAAGGTGAACGGTGTTGATATATACATATATAAAATATATGGACTGTTGAGGTAGTGTCTTCACCATCTGCAATACCCCAAGCTGTGTTGTTTACTTACATGGCATTATTAATCACTTTTAAATTGAATCAAGAAATGTCCCAGAGTGATAGAAAAAAATATATATAGCCTTGATCACTTGGCTAGGGTGGGGTCTGCCAAGATTCTCCATTGACGTTTAGAATTTTAACTTGTTTTTGTGCACTCAACAAATATTTATTCAATGTTTGCCATGTGCCACAGATAATATTTGGCTCTAAGGCAGTGGTCTTCATTCCTGTCTGCAAATCAAGATAGTTATCTGAAGGCTTTTACACACATGTTTCTGGGCTCAGCCTATTAAGATTTTGAACTGGTAGGTCTGAGGGAGGTTTCCCAGGAGATTCTGACAGTGCCCTGGATGGAGAGGAAAAGAGAAATAGGAAAGTGGCCCTACTTTGAAGCAGTTCTCAGTCTAAAAGAAAGAAGAGCACACAAGCAGATGCATTTTAAAATCATAAAACAGAGGCCCAACCCTGAGCTTACATGAACCTAGGAGTGAATGCTTCCTTACATTTTGCACGCTGGACTCTCTTGCTTCATTCATCCTAGTCCTGGCCCTGCTAAAGTGTTAGAATCTTCTGAAATGAGTGGATGAGTGCTGATGCAGACAAATGTGGAGGTGGAGTATCAAGAAACAGAGGGAATTCCCACCTGGTGTGCTGTTTGCTCTGCAGAACTAGGGTTTGGGAGTTTGACAGAGAAAGACAAGGTTTGGCCTGATTCCAAAGGGGAATGATGTAAGGAATTTTGAGTGGCCCTAAGGTCTCAGCAACCAGCAGGAATCTCATCTGCTTCTCATTTGAAGAAGCTGAAGTTGAAGAGGCTAAGTTCTTTGCCCCCGCCAGTACCCAGGGAGTATGGTGGAATTCAGACTCCAGCATGGATCTTCCAACAGTGGTACAGAGTGGCCTTGAATCCCAGTACTCAGGTTCAAACACGGGATCCATTACTTCGTAGTTGGGTTACCTCACAAAAGGGCCTTATTGTCTCTATGTCCGTTTCCTAACTCTTCAAAAAGGGATAATAGATTTTATAGAGTAATTTTGAGATTAAATGGTTTAATCCATACCAAGCAATTACAATAAAGTCTAACATACAATTAGCCCTCCAAGTACACTGTTTATGATTTTGTTTATGATTATTTTTATAACCCAGGTGCTTTATTCTAGGTGCTAGGAAATTTTTTCCCTAATAAATGATTAAGAACCAAACATTTATAAGTAAAAATGCATTTTATTCTAGGTTAAATCTGATGTATCCTGTCCTCTTCATTTTTCATCATCAAAATACCAACCTCCCATTTCATTACAATATAGTTGGTTTTTTAGAAAGTAAACACAGCATTAAAAAAAAATCTAGACTGTTGGGAATGACAAAAAACATTGTGTTGCATTTTCTTACCCTGAGAAACAACATACAAGAATACTTTATAATATGTATTGTGCAAAAAGCCACATTTCAAATCCAGTTATCAGCAATTTATAATAAATATATTAATGCTATTCTTATCTAAAGAGAGTTTTAGGAAGACATTATGAGGTAGCAATACCTTTGTTTTAAAAAATTTGTAAATGTATGAAAATAAAATTGAAGCTCTGTTGGAGGAATATTGGAACAATTTCATAAAAATCTGTACTTTTCTGCAGCTTACAGAAAAAAATGTAACAAACAAAAGAATTTATATTGGGGAAAATTAATACAATCAAAGACATATTCCTTAGTAATTAGATTCATCAAATATTGATTGAGCACTGAGTATCCTGAAACATTCTGTAAGGTGCTGGTGCATATAAGAACTGGTTAGCAACTTCTAAAGTATCAGTGATACCTGCAATACCGGTACACAGCTCCACCCTCAGAAATGACAAAGGTGTGGCAGTGGCCGAGAGTTTGTGTGCTGTTGACCAATTAATCGACGTGCTATCTTGAGCATAACCTTTCAAGGACCATGAGAGGCTGAGGAGAAGACACGTCAAAAACACAGGCTTGCAGTCAGATGTTTTGACTTTGCCATATTAAGAGTTCTATAGCCTTGATCCAGGTACTAAAACTTTCTGCACCTTAGTCTGCTTGTTTTTAAGTCGGGACAGTAACAGAATCCACCTCACATGATTGTCATGAAGATCAAATGAGGTCAAAGTCAAGACAGCTACATTAATGCTATTCTCACTATTCTGAAAATTTTTATTTTTACCCTATATGTATAACAATCCCTCCCTTCAACCTCTCTTTCCCTTTTGGTCTGCTTTTAAATTCTCTGACATTTTAGTATTTCAAACATGGTAGAATCTCTGAAGCCTGTATTTCAAGAAAAACCTGAGCTTGATGAGCAATAGAATCAAACCCTATTTTTATCATCTCCACTTGTTACTATAATAGCCCAATAATAGAAATGCAAAAACAGTACCAGGTGCCTTTGAGCATGAAAAACGTGTATCCAATTGCATCCTTGTGAGGCTGATAGCAGGGTGCAGGTAGAGTGACAAACATCCTTGAAGCCAAAAGAAAAAGGACAGATATTAACAAAGATATAAAAAAGCAAAGTTTTCCTAGGCAGGCAAAGAAAGTAAAGTTTTCCTAGGCAGAGCTGAATGAGAGAGATTCATGGGACTGTCAAACACACATCAGTCATTAGAAGCTGCAGGGAACCACTAGGAAAAGGAATCATGGTGGAGGCGAATACTAACAGGTTTGAAAGACAATGGATGTAATATAGCAGAGGTCTCCATGTCAGGAGGATTGGCATGAGCAAAAAGCTATAGGAAGACTTTGTTACTTCAATGTTTCTAGACTGGAAATCAACATGACCCCTAATGATCTCCCACCTGTAGAGAAATAGAAGCTAATTTAAAAGACTTAGTAAAAAGAGAAGAAGCAACAACAACAAAAAGACCAGAAAGATAATTATGGTGTCAGTTTATTCAGGAAGAAGTTCAATAACTTAAAGAAGTTTTTGCAAAGAATGCTTACCCTGATTATGAGACATGAAAAGAGCTCTCAGTATAATTCAAATGTGGCTTCTTTAGAACAGACAGAAGTTAAAGTTCTTGACTTATATACTTCCCCCCAAATTTAAAGACTATTAACACTAATTGAAGCAGAAAAAATAGATTTGGATAAGACTTCAAAGAATATCAAATGGTTTTCCCATTAGAAAAGTGACTTTTCCCTCATTGTAATGACAAAATATATGCAATGCACACAATATGGAAATGTAGAAAGATACAAAGAAAAACTTAAAATTAGCATTTTTCACATTTAAAGATAATTATTTTAATGTTTTGTAAATCTCAAAGTCATTCTAAATCAATTTTATATACTATGAATAGATTCAAATTGAATTACATAAAAGGTACATAGTGCAAAGAATTTTATATACAGACTTCTTATATTAGACTCTAAGCTACAAATGGACAGGATCAGTCTGTTTCCATACAATGCTAATTCATTTATACAATAATTATTGTAATTACTTAAAGTAGCAGGCAAAATTCTACGTATTGCAATGTGTCTGGAAAGAAAATAGAGAAAATTCTCACCCTTATATGCTAGTAAATGGGTACAGATAATTTACAATAAACATATGTAAATACACAAGGTAAAACTGTTTTGTTGAAAAAAGGGTAAAAATATAGGTAAGGGTGTGTTTGTGTGTGTTGCTGTCACATACATGATGAAGAAATACTTTTCCAAAAAGGTTACATTTAAGCAGAGACCTGACATAAATTCATCTTGGAGAAAAGGATACCAGAAAAAAGGAATTACAAATATAAAGCCTCTAAGGCTGGAATGAACTGCAACATGTAAAAGGGAATAGGAGATCAAATCATGTTCACCCTTATGCTGTAGGGATTTAAATTTTACAATGAGTAATATGGAAGCGACTGCAAGGTTCTGAGCAGAGCAGTAACATGATCTAATTTACCATATATCATTTTATTATGGCAAGAATATAAGGAGACAATTTTGTCAGCATGGAAAATAGTCAGGAGGGTACTGCAGCAATCCAGGGGAAAGAATATAGTTGCACTGACCAGGGGGTCAGTCTTGGATGGGGGAGAACAACATGTGGAGGTAAGGATGATGTAATTTTCTGATAGAGTACACATGGGTTGAGAAATAAAGAGGCATAAATTATGACTACTTTTTAATGTTTATTGTAATCCGAAGAAGTTAGATGCCATTTACTTCAGTGAAGAAGACTGGGAAATAGATTTGGGAAGCCCAATCCAAAAATTTTATTTTTGACCTGTAAGTTTTAAAGACCTGTTAGTATCCAAGTCACTGAACATATGAATCTGAGGTAAGGCAGAGTACTAGGCTGAAGTTATAGTGATAGTAGTGGCTGAATTAAAAATAGTGTCCCCAAACCAGTGAATGACACTTAGTAGGTACTTAATAATATGTGTTGGTAAATGAATGAATATCATGTGAAGAACCATATTAAGAGTACTTTTCAATACTATAGAATAACTTTAGAAAATGGTCACAAACTGCTACATAAAATAAAATCAGATCATATGTCTACAATCTGTAAAGTGAATTATGAGCTTTCACTAATTATATGATGGGAACTGTCATGTATGAAAGAATTCATCATTTTCATAAAATTGGAAGATGGTGAATAAAAGAGAGGAAAAGGAATGAACTATGTACATGCAAATACATAAGAGGATAATATATAATTCTATGTAACTAAACTGGGAAATTTCTATGGAAGATTTAAAATATCGAAATACTAATAGCAAAATATCTCAAAAATAAATAAGTAATTGATTACTAGGGGTACAAACAAATACAACATAAATATTAACACCTACCTCTGTCCATATGCTGGTCATAATTTATTTTATTTACTTTTATTATTTCCAACTAGTTTGCTAGTTCTTTCAATGTGACAAATGTTTTTAAAACTTTTGTGACTTCCTGTCATCTGGAACAATAACTAGCTGAGCAGTTGCTGCATAAAGTCAATTGGATAGAACTAAAGATTCCTATTGAGTCCAGGGGAATAAACATTAAAGAAAAATATATTTGGATAACTGTTAGGAACCCAATAATTTTTTTCACTTTAGCTTGGTTGTAAAATCACAAGAGCTAAAGATTGTATTAAAATTTTAATTTTATTCATTAAAAAAAAATCCATGGCTGGTGCTGGCCTAGTGGTGTAGTGGTTAAGTTCACACGCTCTACTTCAGCGGCCCAGGGTTCGCAGGTTTGGATCCCGGGCACCAAGTGATGCACTGCTTGTCAGCCATGCCATGGTGGCATCCCATATACAAAATAGAGGAAGATGGGCACAGATGTTAGCTCAGGGACAATGTCCCTCACCCAAATGAAAACACAAGCCATGGGGAGTGATGTGTTACGTAGAAAGAAGAGAACAATAGTAATTCATTTTTCACAGACAAGATTTTTATATAGCTCCTAAAGCAACCTGTCTTTAATCAAAGATCAAGGCAGAAGCCTTAAGCCACAAATGAATAGTCATCATCACGGCCCTACACAGCCTGACACCAGAGAGTAGATTCTACACTATTTCTGGACCACTCATATTGTACTAATATGACTTTAAAGGTCACTGATAAATTGTGGATTGGTTATTCATCAAAGGAAACACAAGTAAACAGATGCAATGCAGACACTTTTATACTCAAATTTTAAGAGTTTGAAACCTGCCTGAGTAGATAATGTCACATATAGATACACAGTAGAGAATGAACTTTTAGGCTGTTTACTAGAAACATTAAAGAAAGAAATGCCTGTGTGTACAGCAGATGGTGGGATGGATCCAGCCAGACGGTCAAGGGTAGTCTGGAACAATCTATTGCTTGTGAAGATGCTCTGCTCCTACCTGTGAAGACATAAGGAACCTTCCGCAAGCCTGTGGAAGATCGAGCACAGCACATCTACCTATAAACACAGGGGATAGCATACAAGAGGATGGCTGTTCCTCTGTGGAACCCAGCCTCTGTTACACAGTGCCATATATCCATCTGGGGTCAGCCTGTTGTCTGGCACATACCATAATCCCCTTGTCCAGTTCCTGAAATAATGAACAAGGCACTGAGGTAATTTGGGAGCATTGTCTCAACTCCCAAGCTGGGGAGCGAGTCTGGGGTTCATGTGACTACACCGGCAAGACCATTTTCTGGTTCACACAATTTTTACCTGTGTGTGTCAACGTCATTGCAAGGCCTCAGCCCACACAGCTGAAGATCATCTGGCAAATGCATACCAGCTAGAACTCTGATTATTATATCAGCTTTCTGTCCAAATAAGTAATGCTCTTCATCTAGAAGTGAATGTGTCCTTTAAAAGTTAAAGAATGGATTGTGATACAGGACAAAACAAATGGATCATCCTCTCTAAAATGTAAATTGTGTTCCACTAAAGACCACCGGGACCATGTAAACTTGACAGGGATGCTGAAGTACAGCATCCTTTGGCCATCTGATAAAGCGTTAATTATATAAACGTAGAAGAATCTGGAATTGAATGGACTGTACTGGTAAAGTTCCTAGGAACCAAGTTATTTTCTCCAGAGCAGTACTATCAAAAAAAATAATTCCTTCAGAAACTAAATATCTGGCCACCTGAGTCCTTTGCATCCTTTGACTGCGTGTATTTTAAAAATCATTTCACCATATTTGCTTCATCTTTTTTTTTCTAATGTACATTAAAATTAATTAAAGCCTTCATATTTTATACCTAAATACTTCAGTATGAATCTCAAAAAAGGCCCATTTTTCTATATTAGCACAATACTATTATCATCCCTCCAAAAATTAACAATTTCTTAATATCCAAGATCTATCCATTTTCATATTTTGCGACTTGTCTCCAAAATGTCTTTGCCAGTTGCTTTTATTCAGAAGTTTCTGAATATGAGATAATTACATGCAAATACCAAACAAAACCACCCCAATAATAAAAATGGAAAAATTCATCTTAATAAAGATTTTTAAAAAATCAGTGTGAGCCCCCATATCTGTGTGTGTTGTTGTTGCTGTTGCTGTTTTAATTAAGAGTTTAAAGTAGAGGAAAAATAGAAATGGATTATCTGAAGCAAGTTTTTCCCCTCCCCCACCTTCTACTTCCAAATGCTCTGATTTTCCCTCAACCTACCCTAGCTTGGGTAGCTTCTACACCAGTAGGGGTGTAGAAGAACAAGCGGAGTAGTCTGGTAGTGAGAAGGAAATATTTCAATAATTTTTAAAGGAATCAACATAGATACTTTGGGAACACAAAAACGTTTCTCATATATCTCATTTAATGCTCAAGGAGATCCTTCAAGAATTTTTCTATGATTGCTGTTATACACATAAGGATAGTGAAAACTGCAAGGCAGTTCAGTGACCTGCCGTGGAGGCAAAATAATGCCTTCTCCCCAAGAAGTTCACAGACTAATCCCTGGAACCTGTGAATATGTTACATTATATGGCAATGGAAAATTAAGATTGCAGATGGAATTAATTTGCTAATTAAATCACCTTAAAATAGGAGATTATCCTGCAGTATCCTGGGTAGGTCCAACGTAGTTACAAAGTTCCTTAAATGCAGAAGGAAGAGGTAGAGGAAGCCACAGTGATATGATGAGATGTGGTAACAATTTAACCCATCATTGCTGGCTTTGAAAATGGAAGAAAGGTCATGAGCCAAGAAATGCAGGCAGCCTCTAAAAGATAGAAAAGGCAAGGGAATGGATTCTTCTTGAGAGCCTCAGAGAGGAGCACAGCCCTGCTGTCTCATTTTAGGACATCTGACCTCCAGAACTGAAGAAAATAAATGTGTTGTTTTAAGCCACTAAATTTGTGGTAATTTGTTTCAGCTGCCAGAGGAAACTAATAAGGGTGAAATACAAGAACACTCCCCATAGGAGAACATCCTTTGCTTTATCAATTATATTTGGAATGTTTCTTTTTACCCAGTAGATGTACCTCTTAAAATGTACCTAAGCTAAAAATCACTCTGCTTTCTTTAAATAGATAATAATTTAGGACCAAGGAGAAGATCCACATAAAACATGCTGGCTGGTGGCATGAGTTTAAAGAGACTGAAAACTCACCAGAGAAAAGCTGCTGTGTAGACAGTCCACTAGGTACAACTGAAAACTGGCTTTGTTACCTAAAGTTTTTAAATTCAAATACAGTGCTGCCACTTTTTCTCAGTAGAAACTTTTTATCAGGACTGTCAGAGGCTTCTTCCAATTTAAACTGTTAAAGTTGATTCAGGGAGTAGGTAATTACATCAGTCCTACAACTCTGAAAATTCCCATAAGCAGCCAGCACAGAAATTTTGTAAATATTACACTCTACAGTGGCATCTGACAGGAAGAACCTAAATAAAACATGAATAGCCTCAAACACAAAGAGGTGGATTCAAATGTTTGATTCCAAAGGCTACCCACATGCTCAATAATGACTTTAAAAGGTTACAATGAATGGAATGAGGCTCTGCCTCTTACTCACCTGGAACTTTTCACTCTGAGCAACTACCTCTATCAGCAAAAACCAGTGGTTTCCCTAAATTTATGTGCATCACCTGGAGGGCTTGATAAAACAGATTGCTGGGTCCACCTCCAGAGTTTCTGATTCAGTAGGTCTCCTGGGCAGGGGCCTGAGAATTTGCATTTCCCAGGCGATGCTGATGCTGCTTGTCTGGGGACCACACTTGGAGAACCACCAGTATAAACTAATTAACACTACCTGACAATTTATTTCACTTGGGGGGATCAGAGTCACCCTTTAGTTTATGAAGAACAAAGCACGGCCATTTGAATCGCTGGTGGCAATTTTCAGCTTCTGTGATGGTTTCTTTTCCCTCCTTTGCAAAGAACATAAAAGACCCTTTGTGTCCACACCCACCGATTCTCCTAGAAACGTGCAAGTATGTACGTGCTTGTGCCATAGTTTGAAGTGGCAACCATGTGAGCGTAAAAGCCTCACCACACACCTGTACAACAAGCAAAAAATCATGCTTTTCAGAACCCAGGGCTGGTGGAGGGCTGGTGGAAAGGGAGAATCCAGGGCTGGCTGTAGGAGGACTGCCTATGCTCATATCAAGGGCTGGAGAGCTGTGCCCGATCTCCCATTCCTGTGGAAAGCACGTGGCAGTGGCCCTCTCTCCCCCACTCCCAGGAAATCCTCCGAACCCAGAGTGACCATTTTAAAAGGCAAGTCGGATCCCCTGACCTACATTTTTAACTGCTCCTAGAATAAAATTCCAGACTCCTTAACCAAGCTCTGCAAGGTCTTTGAGGGTCCAGCCCCTCCTTGCTTCTTGACTTCATCCTCAACCTTTATTCCTTCTGTCTACACCCCAAACAACAGAAGTCAGCTTTTGATTCCTCCAACATGATACATCAGTTTTTCTGTGGGGCCTTTCAACCTGCATTGCCCGGGCCAGATCTGCCCCAGCTAGCTGCTTCTGCTCATGCAGGTCTTAACACAAACATTACCCTGCTGAGAGGTTCTCCTTGATCACTTATCTAACCCCCACCCTACATCCTCATGGTCATGCTAGCCTGTTCTAGAGATGCCCAAGCACCTGCTCACACTCTGAAATGATCTTGTTCATCTACCTGCTCACTTGTTTACTGTCCATTTCCCTTCACTGAAATATAAGATGTGAGAGCAGAAATCTTGTTCACCTCATTCACCACTCTGGCCCCAGCAACCAAAACACTAACTGGAATGTAGAAGGCACTCATTAAAGTTATCAAATGAATAAATAAGCCAGTCAAAAGTGAGACATAGGGCCAACAGAACAACTTTTCAATGAGGATGATGATGATCATTTAAGAGTCAACATTATTACATAATAGCTCACTTCTTAATACTAAATCCTTTGTGTTTACTGGCTTATTTAATCCTCACAATCCTAGGAGACAGTTATTATTACCAACCTGAACCTTCAAGTGAAGAAATTTAGGCATGAAGAGGAATTTGCCCAAGATCACAAAACTAGCAAGTAGTCAAGGTGGGATTCGAACCCAGGCACTGGACCTACAGAGACCATGCTGTTAACCGCTGGAGTACACTACGCCTGCTGCCCAAGGTCATCAGGATCTGGTTTTTCGCAAGTGCGCTGAAACAGGCTGCCCTTCCAGTCACACGGAAACATTTAAGAGACTGCTGGCCTCCCATTGTTGTCCATTGACAAAAACAGATTTTATATGCTAGGTGGTTTAGTTCCTAATACTAACTGAATTTTCTATCACATTTTTGTTCAAAGAGCTCCTTTTCTCAATGTTCAAGTCATTTCTCTAAGTCAGGGGAGGAATCTTGATTAGTTATCAATTTCTCATTATCTGGCTTAGAAAGGAAGAGCTCTCAACAAGAGCTGTGTTGTTCAATATAGTAGCCACTGGCCATGTGTCACCACTGAGCAGTTGACTGGGGCTAGTCCCACTGAGAAGTGCTGCAACTGTAAAATTCACACTGGACTTTAAAAAAACCTAGTATAAAAAACAATGTATATTATTCTCAACATTTTTTTCATACTGATTATACACTGAAATGATAATTTTGTGTATGTGTGTGTGTGTGTGTGTGTGAGGAAGACCAGCCCTGAGCTAATATCTGTTGCCAATCTTCCTCTTTGTGCTGAGGGAGGGACACTGGCCCTGGGCTAACATTCGTGCCCATCTGCCTCTACTTTATATGGGACGCCAGTGCATCCACACCTGGCATCCAAACCTGTGAACCCTGGGCCACCAGAAGCGGAGCACTCCAACTTAACCATTATGCCACCAGGCTGGCCCCTGAAATTTTGCTAGAAAATTTAAAATTACTTATTTGGCTCATATTATATTTTTATTGGATAGTACTGATCTAGACTTTTCTAGAATAATTTATAATTTGGATGAAATATCTAGAATAATTTTCCATGTTGAAAATGTATACTTTCTTAATCAGATTTTTACCTACAAAAGTATCAGAATCTTCTAAGTTCTGAATATCTAATAACTTCTTCAGGCCTCCTTGAGACTTGGTCAAATGCATAAGATGGAGTAGCCTGATGTTCTGTGTTTACTTTTCTATTTTATTAAGTAGTATATGTAGTGGCCATAAGGCAATTCTGCATTGTTCTGAAACAGAAGAAATACGTTTTTAAGTATCTTATCAATCAACAAAACTCTTTAATCAAAAAATTATGCAGGGACTGACCAGGTGGCATAGCAGTTAAGTTCGTGTGCTCTGCTTAGGCAGCTCTGGGTTTGCAAGTTCAGATCACTGGCACGGAGGAACGCACTGACACACCGCTTGTCGAGCCATGTTGTGGCAGAGTCCCATATAAAGATGGGCACGGATGTTAGCCCAGGGCCAGTCTTCCTCAGCAAAAAGAGGAGGATTAGCAACAGATGTTAGCTCAGGGCTAGTCTTCCTCACACACACACACAAAAAATGCAGTTCTTAACCTTTTTATTTACTCTGATTAACTGGAACAATGATATAAGAAGAAACAATATGTACTCTCTATTTTCTTCTCACACCTTTTTTTTCCCTGAGAGCTACAAAATAATGCAGTGTACCATCATTGTGGTTGAGTTTTCCCACAGACCTTAGATAACTGAGCCTGCGTTTTTGACCAGATCCTGACTCTAAATTAAAGAGACAAAGATCAGTGACAGAAGGAAATGTACAACTTCCAGCCTGTGTAAGTATTCAAAATATTGAGAGGAGGACTCATAGTGGATGGACCCAGAGGACACAACTCCACAGATCATTTGGCCTACCCTGAAATTTATATGATGGGAAACTAAAATTCAGAAGTGATAGGAAAATAACATTTGTTAAACATCTACTTATATTTTGCATATGTCACCTTATTTAAGGAGAAATCCATAACTTGTTAGTGTAGGAGTCTTTTTCCCAAACTGCATTCCTAGAACAGGGCTTTTTTTTAACCATTCTGTACTACTTCCCTTTAAACGATGCATGAGTAAACTATAATTATTAAATATTCATAGAAGACCAGTTTATTATAAAGTATACAGGTATCATATAAACTATGAACTTTATCTCAAACTAACATTAGCTAACATAAGAACTAAATATTCCATTAGTTACCTTGCCTTAGAAAAAAGACAACTTCTTAGTTGTTCAAATAGATGTCCAAGAAGTTTAGCTAAATATCTTGTTTCACTAAAAAATTTCCCTCTAGCAACTAGAGGCATTCAAAAATCACACCTCCAAAAATATTCCCCACAGTTTGCAATAGTGGAGGCACATGGAGGTTTGGTTGGGAAGTTAGCAGGCAAGGACCTCTAGAAGAGGACCTGCCCCAGCCTGTGCTTTGCCATTTCTGATCCTTCTGCAGCAAAATCTCCAGATTTTGTTGTCTCCACCTCTCTTCTGGTGGAGAGAGGCATGAAGCAGGGCAGGGCAGGGCACTGTCACCCTCTTCAAAAGGGGACCAAGGTGCTTATAACCCTACTTCTGTGTAAACAAACCCCAGTGCCAGGACAACCTCTTGCCGCCCCACTTCCTTCTGCCTTATGTCATTGTTGCAAACAAGAGTGAAGGATGGAATGAGTGATGTGCAGTCAAGGTAGACATTTCAAGGTAATGAATGAATAGAAAAGGAAAGTGTGCCTGGCAGAGAAACAAGGCTTACCTTATACAAGAAGCCATATAATATTTTATGTTTGAATTTTGAGTGGTTTTAGTTTTTCACCACCATTACTTTCAAATGTTATCATAAAGGCCCCAAATAAAACACTCATGTATCTTTTTTAAAGCTAAAACATGCAGAACAAAAAGAAGAGATATCTGAAAAGCACAAAAACTTGCACTGTACACTTTTGTGATACACTTGTAATCAGTTAAATTAGCAACAGAAATGCAATTTTGACCTTGCTTTTTTCTCCTAATTCTACAACTCACAAGCATAGAACACTTACTATTTTTGTTTTTTGGTTATGTGCTGCAAAAAGACTTCACAAAATTAGTATTCTAAATGTGCATCGATGCAAATTTATTTTTTTATGCAAATTAACTAGAAAGCAAAATCTCACTCTGAAGTTTCATGTTTACTCAATGATTAACTTAACCCAATGCCTTTGGGAACTTGATTCATATCTTTGTAGGCTACCACATTTTTCTCTTGTGAAATCTTAAAACATTCCCCATCAATACTGCCACACTTCTTCATTTTGTTTATACCACTTTACATATCAGGATATAGCTGCTTTACGGGGAGCATGTGAAAACTGCTTTCACACATACACAGTATTTGTAAATTCCCAGCCCTGTCAACATTACAGGTCATGGAAGGGATAAAATCCCTATATAATCCACTGCTCTGCACTCAGATTTCAACACACTTCTTCTCTAACTTACATGAAGAGAGGTCATGAAACCCCATGCAGCCACTCTCCTGCTGACATCATTACTTTCCCAGCTCTCAACATGACTGACCATCAACATCAAACCAAAGAGAATAACTTCTTCTGGGTGCCACCTCTCTCTACCTTAGGTCACTGCTCAATCAAAGATAACGACAGCAAAATAGAAAACTTTATTCTCAATGGTTGATGCATAAAGTTGGGTATTAAGCTACAGATGCCCCCTCTAACAGTGGCCTTCATCTTCCACCTATATTAACTGAAGTCCTATCCATGGCTACTGTGTCCCCTGATGAATGCTCTGTGTCTCCACTGGGGGTAACAAAAGGTAAGTCAAGCTCAAAGATGGTGACCAAAGTGGAAACAGTTCACCATTTTGGGTTTCTCCTTCAGGAAGATGTTGGGGCCATCTTGGAGGCCCCACAGGCCTGTAGCTTGAAGACACAGATAAGGGTGCAGGAGTGAATAGCATGAACTTCCTCATAGGGGTTTCACTACAACAGAAACGCCAGTAGTAAGACAACACCACCTCTCTCCGCATGAATGTCTCAGAAGCCCACAGGTCGGTTTTCACTACAAACCTGACATCAACATGATCCCCTAGCCTTACTTCTCTCCTTGTCAAAGCCTGGGGTAGAAACAGTGATTTGCAATGTTCAGAGAGAAGGATGGTGGGCTACGGCAGCAAGTCTCTGCCTTGACTACCATGAGAATCACCTGGGAAGATTTCCACAGTTTCACACCAGACCAGCAGTGGTATATGCAGCATATCAGAACTACTGAGAATTTTTTGTTTCAAAATCAAAAGACTTCTTCTCTACCCCCTGAGAGTCTACCATGCCCTACTCTACTATGCCTGTGCCCCCACAAAGCCAATATCTGGCAATTCAAACTCTGTCCTCTCAGCCGTTTCTATATTCCTTATTCAACAGCCCTGCACACACTGAAGCATTATGGTCAGCCTCTCAGGAAACCCATTCTTTTCTCTGAATGAGAAATGTAAGTTTTGCCTTTAGTTTTCTTCTACATGGGTAAAGATTATTATCTTCTATCTATTTGGTTCCTGCATCCCCCTCACCATTTTTTTACTCTGTTTCACTCGGTGGTGGCTTTAAAAACTGGAATTAAAAACTAAACTAGAAAAAAAAAGTATTTTTTGTGTTTCTCATGGTAACAATCCCTCTTTCTCTGTAAAAAAGTTTTGCATTGCAGACCTCTCTCAGGCCTCCAGAAATAAATATACAATACTTTCCTTTATGGTGGAGTCAACAGCTCTCCAGGCCAACTAAAATAATAAGACTCTAACAAGAAAGGAACTTATAGATTTCTCAGACTTTAATATGCAAACAAATTATCTGAGGGTTTTTTTTAAAAGGAAGATTCTGATTCTGAAGTTCTGAGGAGGAGCCTGAGATTCTGAGTTTCCAACAAATAGGTGATGGTGATGCTGCTGATCTCAGGACCACAATTTGAGAAGCCTGATACCAGAGACAAATGGAACCTGAATCCATGGGATGATTCCCAGGCATTAATAGTTAAACTACTCCAGATGATTCTAATCTAAGCCAGAGAATAACATCAGAAAAACAGTGCTTAACCACAATCTTTCCATCCTATAATTCTTCTGGTAGCAGAGGCTAGAAGGCAGAAGATATTTACATATGAAGGTGTAGACAATGGCCAATTTCTGTTCTCAGTGATGTTAACATATATACTACTAGTAGATCCATCCATCCAATGAATATTTGTGGAATGCTTACTAAATCCCAGGAAGACTGTGCTGGGAATTGAAGTACCATGGAGAACAAAACAGATACGGTTCTTATTTTCATGAAGCTGAAAGTTTAGTGAGCCATTATTCAAATAATCATATAAATCCATATGACTTCCAGTCATAATAAGTGCTAGAAAAGAAAAGCATTGAGTGTAATGAGAACATGGAATAAGGTGATGTTTTCACGTTAGAACTGGGCAAACATCTGGTTTGTTTATTTTCAACCAGTGATCATGGACTCATATAATTTAACTTAAAAGGACTTTAGGAGCTTGTACTTCTAAACCTGATTTTACAAAGGAGGAAAAGTGACTTTCAAGTTCACAATCCTTGCCACAGTATCATCCCATAAAATGGAACTATACATGAAAGAAAAGTTATTAACCATATGCTATTAGTTAATTATTCCCAATAGTCATTGAACAAAGAAGTAAATTGAGCCTTACATTTAGTCAATGGCAAGAGTTAGGGTAAGTTACACCAGAGTTTCTCAACTTCAGCACTATTAACATTTGGGGCTGGAAAATTCTGTGGTGCGAGTGGTTCTATGTATTGTAAGATGTTTAGCAACATCCCTGTTCTCTACCCACTAGATGCCAGTAGCCCACTCCCCAGTTGTGACAAGTCAAAAGTGTCTCCTCACGTTGCCAAATGTCTCTTGGAGACAAGGTCACCCTGCTTGAGAACCACTGACTTAGAAGGAATATTTCTTCAAGTGAAAAAACTGGCCCTGTTTAAATTATGATCTGATAGTGTTCAGGACATGCTACCCCAAAATATGGCTGCTTGCCATACTGAATATTTTAACATGAAGGAATATGAAAAATGGCAGGTGCAAGAAGACTATATTACCTTCCTTCAAAGCAGGTCCAAGAGAGGTGCCCTTTCTAATACCTGGAGGAAAGAAGCATTTTATCTCCAAAGATTGAGGGACACAGAAAGGAATCTGAACGCACAAGCCTTGCTAAGTTTCCCTCACTTCACTCTTCTTAGTTCATACTGATAGTCCTATCATATCTTTCCACGTCTTTCCATTCTTCATCAAACCTAGTATAAAAGCACTCAGGTTTAACCATTTCTTCAGGTCTTCATTTCCTTATGAAGGCTGGTGTGTCACATAAAATATATTAAATAAATTTGTATGCTTTTCTTTTGTTAATCTCTCTTTTGTTACAGGGGTCCCAACTGAGAATTTAGAAAGGTAGCAAAAAATATATTTTTCCTCCCCTATCAAAAAGGAAGACATATCCTTCCTTCCAAGAAGATAAATCTACTTCTTACACATTCAAAGCTGCACTCTCTCCATAATAATGCATAATGAGGAGCCTTAAAAAAAAAAAACACCCAGGCCATGCCCCAGACCACTTAAACCAGAATCTCTGAGGATGAGGCCCAGCTTACACCTAAGTAATTCCAACGTATGAGCAAGTTTGAAAACCACTGTTCTAGCACTTGCTTTTTAAGCATAGTCTCTGGACCAGCAACATCAGCATTCCTGGGAGGTTTTAAAAAAATGCAGTCTTCCAAGGAAATAGCAAGCAAAAGAAAGCAGGTATAGCCACACTTAAACAAAACAGGCATCAAGATTAAAAACATAACAAGAGACAAAGATGGGCATTGTATAATGAGAAAAGAGATATTCCACCAAGAAGACATAACAGTTATTAATATGTATATACCTAACACAGATGCATCAAAGTATATAAAGCAACTAGTAACAGACCTAAAGGGAGAAATTGACAGCCACAATAAGAGTAGGGGAACTTAACACCCCACTTACATCAGTGAATAGATCATCCAGACAGAAAATCAACAAGGAAACAGTGGCCTTAAATGAAAGACAAGACCAGATCGACTCAATAGGTATACATAGGAAATTCCATCCCAAAACAGCAGAATACACATTCTTCTCAAGTACACATTCTTCTCAAGAATATTTTGGAATATTCTCAAAGATAGACCATATGTTGGGGAACAAAGCAAGCCTCAATAAATTTAAGAAGATTGAAATCATATAAAACACCTTTTCTGACCACAATGGTATGAAACTAGAAACTAACTACAAGAAAAAAGCTGGAAAAGTCACAAATATGTGGAGACTAAACAATATGTTTCTGAACAACCACTGGATCAATGAAGAAACCAAAAAATATCTGGAGACAAATGACAGTGAAAACACAACATACCACAACTTATGGGATGCAGCAAAAGTGGCACTACGTGGGAAGTTTATAGCAATACAGGCCAACCTCAAAAATCAAGAAAAATCTTAAACAACCCTACATTATATCAAAAAGAACTAGAAAAGAAAAAGCCCAAAGTCAGTAGAAGGAAATAATAAAATTCAGAGCAGAAATAAATGAAATAGAGACTAAGAAAAAAAATCAGTACAATGAATGAAACTAAGAGCTGGCTCTTTGAGAAACTAAACAAAATTGACAAACCCTTAGGCAGACTCACAGGAAAAAGATAAAAGGCTCATATGAATAAAATCAGAAACAAAAGAGAAGACATTACCATGGACAACACAGACATATAAAGGATTATGACAGAATACTATGAAAAGTTATATGCCAACAAATTGGATAATCTACAAGAAATGGATAAATTCTTAGGGTCATACAATCTCCCAAAACTGAATCAAGAAGAAATAGAGAATCTGAATAGACCAATCATAAGAAAAGAGATTGAAAGAGTAATCAAAAACCTCCCTAAAATCAAAAGTTTAGGATGAGATGGCTTCTCTGGTGAATTCTACCAAACATTCAAAGAAGATATAAATACCTATCCTTCTCAAATTATTCCAAAATATTGAAGAGGATGGGATACTCCCTAACTCACTTTATGAGGCCAAAATTACCCTTAAACCAAAACCAGACAAGGACAACACAGAAAAGGAAAATTACAGGCCAATATTGACGATGAACAAAGATGCAAAAATCCTCAACAAAATAGTAGTAAATCAAATACAACATACATTAAAAGGATCATACACCACGATCAAATGGGATTTATTCCAGGGATGCAGGGATGGTTCAACATCCACAAATTAATCAATGTGATACACTATATTAACACAATGAAGGAAAACCACATGATCATCTCAATAGATGCAGAGAAAGCATTTGACAAGACACAGCATCCATTTATGATAAAAACTCTGAATAAAATGGGTACAGAAGGAAGTATCTCAACATACTAATGCCATGTATGACAAATCCATAGCCAACACCATACTCAACTGAGTGAAAAACTGAGAACAGGAACGAGACAAGGGTGCCCACTTTTGGCACTCCTATTCAACATAGTGCTGGAAGTATTAACCAAAGCAATTAGGCAAGAAAAAGAAATAAAAGAGATCCAAATTGGAAAGGAAAAAGTAAAACTGTCACTATTTTCAGATGATATGATTCTGCATATAGAAAACCCTAAAGAATCCACCAAAAAATTATTATAAATAATCAATTAAAACAGTAAAGTTGCAGGGTACAAATTTAACATATAAAAATCAGTTGCTTTTCTTGGGGACTGGCCTGGTAGCAAGTAGTTAAGTTTGTGTGCTCTGCTCCAGAGGCCTGGGGTTCACAGTTTCGGATCCCAGACACAGGCCTATGCACCATTTGTCAAGCCATGCTGTGGCAGGCATTCCACATATGAAATAGACGAAGATAGTCACAGATGTTACGTTAGGGCCAATCTTCCTCAGCAAAAGGAAGAGGATTAGCAGCAGATGTTAGCCCAGGGCTAATCTTCCTCACCAAAAAAAAAAAGAAAAAAAATCAGTTGCATTTCTACACACTAACAATGAACTAGCAGAAAGAGAAATCAAGAATACAATCTCAACAAAAAGAATAAAATATCTAGGTATAAATTTAACCAAAGAGGTGAAAGACACAGACACTGAAAACTATAAGACATTACTGAAAGAAATAGAAGATGACAAAGAAATGGAAAAATAGTCCATGCTCATGCATTGGAAGAATAAACACAGTTAAAATGTTCATATTACCTAAGGCAATCTACAGATTCAGTGCAATCCCTAACAGCATCCTAATGACATTCTACCTGGAAACAGAAAAAAGAATCCTAAAATTAATATGGAACAAAATACCCCAAATAGCCAAAACAATCCTGAGAAAAAAGAACAAAGTTGGAGGTATCACACTGCCTGAATTCAAATATATTACAAAGCTACAGTAATCAAACTAGCACGGTACTGGCAGAAAAGCAGGCACACAGATCAACGGAGCAGAACTGAGAGCCCAGAATAAAAACCACACAGCTACGGACAGCTAATCTTTGACAAAAGAGCCAAGAACACACAGTGGAGAAAGAAAAGTCTCTTCAATAAACAGTGTTGACAAAACAGGACACCCACATGCAGAAGATTGAAAGTTGACTATTATATACACCATACACAAAAATTAACTCAAAATGGATTAAAGACTTGAATGTAAGATGTGAAACCATAAAACTCCTAGAAGAAAATATAGGCAGTATGCTCTTTGACGTCGGTCTTAGCAGTATATTTTTAAATACCATGTCTACCTACTCAAGCAAGGTAAATAAAAGAAAAAATAAACAAATGGGACTACATCAGACTAAAAAGCTTCTGCATGGCAAAGGAAACTATCAATAAAACAAAAAGACAACCCACCAACTGGGAGAAAATATTTTTAAATCATATATCTGAGAAGGGATTAATTTCCAAAATATTTAAAGAACTCATACAACTCAACAACAAAAAAACAAACTCAATCAAAAAATGGGCAAAGGATATGAACAGACATTTTTCCAAAGAAGACACAGAGATAGCCCACAGACACATGAAAAACGTTCAACATTACTAATTATCAGGGAAATACAAATCAAAACTACAAGCTATCACCTCACACCATTCAGAAGTCTACAATTAACTGACAAGAAATGACAAATATTAGAGAGGATGTGGAGAAAAGGGAACCCTCATACACTGCTGGTGGGAATGCAAACTGGTGCAGCCACAATGGAAACAGTATGGAGAGTTCTCTAAAAATTAAATATAGAAATAGTATACGATTCAGCTTTCCCACTACTGCGTATTTATCCAAAGGACATAAAATCAACAATTCAAAAAGATTTATGCACCCTTCTATTCATCGCAGCATTATTCACAATTGCCAATATACAGAAGCAACCCAAGTGTCCATAAACAGATGAATGGATAAAGAAGATGTGGTATATATACACTGTGGAATACTACTCAGCCATAAAAAAAGACAAAATCGTGCCATTTTTGACAACATTGATGGACACTGAGGGTATGATGCTAGGTGAAATAAGTCACACAGGGAAAGACAAATACTGCATGATTTCACTCACGTGTAAGATAAACACATAGGTAAAGAGAACAGATTAGGGATCACTGTAGGAGAAAGGGGTAGGGAGGTGGGCAAAAGGGGTAAACAGGCACATATGTATGGTGATGGATAAAAACTGGTTTGTTGGTGGTAAACATGAGGCAGTGTATACAGAAACTGAAATATAATAATGTACACCTGAAATTACGCAGTGATATAAGCCAATATGACCTCAAATATAATTTTTTTAAATGCATTCTTGGACCCCACCCCATCCCAGACTTTCCATATCAGAATCTGCAATCTTAACTAGATCCTCAGGTGATTCAAATATACATTAAAGTTTGAGAAACACTGCTCTGGAATTCATAGAAAATAGTACCTTGAATTGTGAGTAGTCATGATAATCTTTTTTTTCCAGCTGCACAAAGCAATTCAGATAAAATTCACAAAAAACTTGCCAATGGTAATTTTGAAAGAGCTGCTTCTCAATTTCCCTCCTCTAACCCTAAGAGACCACACTTTTGGGGTGGAAACACCAAGGGTGAAACGTAGCATGACTGCCCTTGTAGATCCCCAAAAGAGGGCCACATACACTACTATGCACTCTATGGGTGCTTAATAAATACTAGTTGCCTAGCTGACCAACCCAGACGTAAGAATAAATTGTGTTTCTCTCAGAGTTGGGGGAAATTGGTCCACCTAGCCATTTCATATCATTTAAGGCAAGTAATCATGTTCCTCTTGTCTCTAGCTTTTGGAAAGCAGTGGGCAGGAGAAATGGAAGGCGAGGGGAAGACTAGAATAGTAAGAGCCAAAGCAAGAAGCTGCAGAGAGCACAGAATGCATTAGTGTACTCATGGCATGAAATAAACCGAAGAAAAGTATGCCAATCACTACATAATGAATTCGCTTCTGGCTGCCAAAGTAGGAGCCCCAGAACAATGAACAATCTGATCGATCTCTGTTTCCACAATGCAGCCTCCTGAATGTCCACAGGCAGAAAATTTTGGCTACTATGCGCTAGGCAATTTTCTTTCTGGGCTGTGCTCTAAGAGAAGGTCACAGAGTCCTTTTTTGCACCTGCCTTTCTCATATTTCTTCAGCTGAAAATATTCAGTATGCCAAGCTGTGATATTTGGCAATAGCATGTTCTGAACCCCAACAGGTCATAAATCAGAGGGCCAAGTTTTCACTTGAAGAAAGCAACCATCTATGTCAGTTCTCAGTAGAAGGTGGTTTTTTTTTCTTTTTCGCTGAGGAAGATTTGTCCTTAGCTAACATGTGCTGCCAATCTTCCTCTTTTTTCTTTTTTTTTGGTTGAGGAATATTAGCCCTGACCTAACATTTGTGCCAAAACTCCAATTTTGTATGTGGGTTGCTGCCACAGAGTGGCTGATGAGTGTGTAAGTCTGCCCCAGGGATCTGAACTCAGGCAACCAAAGTGGAGCATACTGCTCTTAACAATCAGGCCCCAGGGCAGGCCCCAGAAGGTACTATTTTTTATGAATTCCTGGGCAGCAAATTGTGTAACTAAGAAATTTCAATTCAAGGGGAAGACAATGAACATTTGAAATTCCTGTCCAGCATAGTCATTGGGTGTGACAGGATTTCTTTTTTCTGGAAACCATTTTCTTAAGTAAAAGCAAGTGTTCAAAAAGCAGCAGTTAGCTAAATATTGACACATCAAAAGGACTTCAAGAATGTCTGTGTCAACTAAACCATTTCATAGGCACAGATTGCAAATAATCATGCTGCCCTTGAGTATATTCAGTCATTATTTGTCATCTAACTTGACATATGAGTATCCTCCATAAATAAGTTCTGAAAAGTACTGAAGTAGACCATAATAATTGAACCCACACCATCAATTTCTGAGTATGATATGTACAAGGTGTTAAAACTGTCCCAAAACTAGCATTTTGAGAAGTGGAGGCATATTTACTTCACAAAATCTAATGGTCTCAGTTAACTTAATAACGTTTATAGGTAAACATAGGAAGAATTTTCAGTTTAGTCCCTTCTCTTTAAACCTCTTTCCAAACAACAAAATCTTTACTTCCTCAGTCACAGATTTACAAATGTCTGGGTGAAAGACTGTATATTACACAATTAGTCTATCTGAGATCTTGGGGGTATGGGTAATATTGCCTCCTCTTAGCTCAGTTTCCTCAGTAGAATATTGGATTGTTGGATGGTGTTTTGAGATGAATTGTGTCACCCTAAAATTTATATATGAAGTCCTAACCCCCATTACCTCAGAATGTGATTTTTTTGGAGATAGGGTCTTTAAAGAGGTAATTACGTTAAAGTGACGTCATTAGGATGGGCCCTAATCTAATATGGCTAATGTCCTTATAAAAACAGAAAATCTGGAGACAGATGTGAACATAGGGAGAACACCATGTGAACATGAAGGTGCAGATAAGGGTGCTGCTTCTACAAGCTAAGGAATACTGAAAATTTCTAGCAAACCACCAGAAGCCAGAAGAGACAGTGAACAAATTCTCCCTCACTGCCCTCAGAAGGAACCAACCCTATCCACAGCTTGATCTTGGAGTTGTAGCCTCTAAAACTGTGAGACAATAAATTTCTGATAATCTAAGTCACTCAGTTTGTAGCCCTTTGTTATAGCAGGCCTACGAAACTAATACAGATGGTGGCTCAACTACCATTTTCTGGGTTGACAATCACCTCAAAGATGCCAGTGATTCTGCAACTGTAATAAAGAAATTCTTTATGAAGATACATAAAGGTAACATTTATATACTTCTAAAATACCTTTTCTTTCCAAATTAAAATAAACAAAGAGTCACGATCATCCCAATTTTCTTGAAGCCATTGGCCATCTGTGGTAACTCGCCTTTCACAGAGTCTTCAGTCTCCACCATCTTCTATGGAAAACAATTAGTTCCACAAAGAACTTGAGGCACATTTTTCTGAGGCTTCATTCCACAATAAATGGTCCTGTATGTAGCAGCTAATAAAGGTTATATTTTGTGACTTTTGAAATAAGTATTTTGACCATTGTTTTCAACAGTCACCAAAATTGTTTGGTCATATACCTCTGTTAGTTAAAAACAAAAAAGTAATATATTCTCATTATATGTAAAACTGGGTACAGATTATATACTCAAAGTACTAGAAGTATTTATATTAAATATAAGTAGTGTTTAATTTCTTAATTGTTAAAAAAATGATGAAGATATCAATATTTTCTTCCTGTGTTAAATTAACTACCTTGTGCATCTCACTTTGCTCAACATGGCTATATTCTCTCACATTCTATTCAACCACATACCACTGGACAAAAATAATAAGAAAGAGAAAATATGAATCTGTGTTCTCTCATTCATGAATCAGAAAATAAAAATGTGTTTTTAACCTTATAATGAAGTTATTAACCTAAATCACTGAAACTTGTTTTTAACCTTAAATGCATTTGAGAGTTTCCTTTTCTTTACAGAATGTTTTGATGTGCAATTCCAGCTCCTTTCCCTTATAGTACTTTTCTGTATGGTTCAATATCTCATTATTAACAACAGAGAGTAAGAAGTTCACACTCTCACCTTTCCTCATTTCAGAGTGTTAGTGCTAAGGCAGAAAGCCAACAATCGGCTTAAAGACGAGACTTTCATGAGCTCAAAAAGCATTAACTTTTCTAATTATGGAGAAGGAAGTTTCAAGAATGGTATTTTACACCTAAGAAACATGTAGTCTTCTGTCCTAAGTACAGAATGAAACAACTGGTGTATGCATATGTGACCATTTTTCCATTAGACCAAGGTTTATTAAGCACCTTATGTATCAGGCTTAGCCAAATTTAACAAGTCACAGTCATTGCCCTCAAAGTGTTTTCAGGCTCATGTGGGAAACAGACCTGTAAACAAATAATTCTAATACCGTGTGATCCAGTGGGTAAGAGAGGTATATCCTAGGCAGAATGGTACCACAAAGGAAAGAATAATGAACTTGACTATAGAGGCTGGAAAAAAGGATTCTAAGAGGAGGACTGAAGTAAGAATTAGGGGTTAGTTAGGCAGACAAGGGAGGAAAGAGCAGGAATAGAATAAGCAAAGGCATAGTATTATGATCATGGCAAGTTTGGGGAGACATGTATGGGTTGACATGATGAAAGCAAAAGGTACATATGGGAGTATGTTGGAAGGGAGTTTAGAAACATAAAGGTTTAAGCCAGCGAAGGCTTATGAAAAATGTATCTATATCCCTTTTCTCAATTATTAAATCAATTTCTGAGATATCTGAAAAAACGTCATCTTTCAGAAGATAATGATATTAGGTTTTACGAGTCTAGACATTTCTCATTTAATCCACATCTCCTAAGTTTTAGAATTAGATAATGTAGATCCAGAGCAGGATAAAAGACTGAGTGAGCCCAGGAGTGAGAGTGATTAAAATGTTAATGCACTTCATATCAACACTTCATTTTCATGTTTTCAAATGTAAGAGGGAAACATAGACAGGTGGACTTCAAGTGGTTCTTCACAACCTCACCTAGTATTCAGGATAATGGCTCAAGATTATCAGCAACTCAAGACTGAAGGCAACAGTCATGTCTTCACATGGCCTTGTTCAAAGTAGGCATTTAGCAAATTTGCTCTCGGGGGTCTACCATTTCTCCACAAGAAATTTTAACTGCTGCAATTTCATTTGGAAAGGAATCTAATAAAACGTCAAACAATCATATTCTGGATTACTTAAATAAGGGGTCTGCAAATTGATTTGGTAAAGACTCAGATAAACATTTTAGGCTGTGCAGGTTACATATGGTCTCTGTTTCAACTACTGAATCTTTCTGTATGTAAACAATGAGCACAGCCATGTTCCAATAAAACTTTACCTACAGATATTGAAATACAAATTTATATAATTTGCATAAGCCACAATATATTCTTATTTTAATTATTTTCAACTGTTTTAAAACTGTAAAAACCACTCACAGTTCCTGTACCATTGAAAACCAGGTGGTGGCTCAGGTTTGGCTCATGGGCCATAATTTGCTGTCCCCTGATCTAGAGAGCCATTTTAAACGGAATTATGATCTCCAAATTATGTACCTGAGTTGACAGTTATGTGTATCATATTTTATATTGAGCTAAAGAGTTTCCCTATAAATGCAACATTTCTCAAACATAGTCCCAAGGACCCTCAAGCTGTCAAGTATAAGAATTACATCTGAAAGGAATAGTCATCTTAGTTTCTCAAATAATGAAATTTTCATCCTATTTGAAATTGAGTTACCAACTAGAGTGAAACAGTAGAGTGGCCACACTGAACTACCGCAAAGCAACATTCTTTCTGTCAAATACTCGATTCTAACAGTACTTATCTCCTATAAACTCAAATATATCATTCTAAGATAGTCTGATATTAATTTAAACAGTAGTCATGTTTATTTAAAACAACTGAAAATACAGAAGATACATTCTTAACAGGAGCAATATCAACTCCAATAAGAAGAATTGGTTCTTGGAGACAAAAATAATCTTATTTTCTATATATAAAGCACAAATATATACATAGTATATAAAGAGATACACAGTGTATCTGAGGTATTAGAATTTCAGGTGCAAAATTTGGAAAAAATTTTAAAAAGGCTCCAGTCAGGGGGAGGGAGTTGTTAGCAATAATAATGAAAATAAGAGGTTGAGAAACACTGATAAAAATAATAGATGTCTTTGTTGACTCCAGTGCCGTCTTCGAAGATGGATTATCAGAAATAATCCACAGGAATTTTCTAGTACTATATTGTGTCCAAAGACAGAAACAGACAAAAACAGAATGGGACAGATGGTAAGCAATGGAAAAAGAAAACAGTCTAGAGACTACATGGTTATGGAGAGAAAGGCTGCTCAGCAGCTAACATTCCAGCTCAGTCATTAAGAGCTGCAAGAACTCCTTGGACAATTTCCTCTCTCTCTCTAAGACTAAACTCCATATTACCTGAGCAAGCTGTCAGAAGGATTAAATGCAACTGTTGAGAGGAATCAAACATCAACCTCTTCGGTTATAAGGGTTTTATATATCATTATTTCAGTTTTTTTGGCAAATCTATGCCATCTTGTTGGGATTTCAGAATAAATCATAAACAGAATTTTGATCAAAGCTCACTTCTAGGAGAATTTTCTTAAGGGATGCCTGGTTTGGATGAACTTGCTTTCAGCTTCTGTCCAAGGGGTATCCTCTTGGCCCATCATTGGACACAATGACCCTCCAAGGTGAAAGTCCCTTCAAGCCAGCCCCAAACATCTCTATCCCTTTGTCTCCAAACTAGGATTTCAAGGCATTTCTGGGATTCATGGGGCCAACCTTAGAATATAGATTTACACAAAGTACCCAGATATCAGTCAGCCTGGGCAAACACTACCTCCCAATTACTGAACATCTGCCATGCACCAAGCACCAAGCCAGTCACTTTTCTTAGAGTCAGTGTATTATTTACTCTTCACAACATCCTACAGAAAAGTTCAATCCCCAATTATTATAAGGAAACTGAAGCTCAGAGAGAATAAATATAGGCACTTGCCCAAAGCAGACAGCAGAACAGAGACGTAAGCATTTTATTCTAGGCTTAAGTTTATTATCATTTCACCATGTAGGCCCTTGCATCTTCCCCAGTGCAGGGCCAGCCTCCAAGCAGGGAAATGTTGGCATGTTCAAGATGGCACAAGGTTACCATCATGGTCACCATCATCTCACGCCAATGGGTTACTACAACTGTGTAGGGTTCTCCAAGGACTGGAAGAAGTGGTTCCTTCACTGAATCATAGACCCATTGGATTTCAGAACTGGGTGTCTCACTAGGGCCAGGACATTAACATAAATAAATACAACACAACTACAAGAAGGGGCCAGTCATGAGTGCTTGTATGGCACAGGATAGTAGATCTAAAAGAAAGCACAAGCAGAGGGAGCCAGGAGGGGCTCAGAGGCTGGGTGGGCCATAATAAATGTGGGGAGAATGCAAGGGAGACCTAGAGATGAGTGCCCATCAGTAGTTGGGAGGAAAGGGACAGTATCATCCAAGGAAGTGGGGTTCTCCTCAAGACAGTGCTACAGTAGGACAGGGCTTTTTCCACCTTGCCCAGGTGGTTGAACCCTCTGGCCTCCCTTCTCAGGGTAATGTGTTGAATGCATGAAGTAAAACACACAGGATTACATAGAAAACTAACTAAATTGAAGTACAAGGACAAAATTGGAATAAAGATGTTTGGGGCCTGGCATGAAGGGACTTTTACCTTGAAGGGTCACTGTGGCCAATGATGGGCCAAGAGGGTACCCCTTGGACAGAGGCTGGGAGTAAGTTCATCCAAACCAGGTATCCATTAACAAAATCCTCCTAGAAGTGAACTGTGATCAAAGTTCTATTTATGATTTATTCTGAATGCAAATACAACCTTGAAATATGTGTTTTATGTTATAATAAATATATTTAATAATATAAAAATTATATGTAAATGTATAACATATGATCTTTTAATTTATTTTATCTTTTTTTTTTTTTGGTGAGGAAGATTAGCCCTGAGCTAACATCTGTTGCAAATCTTCCTCTTTTTGCTTGAGGAACTGTTGTTGAGCAAACATTTGTGCCTATCTTCCTCTGTTTTGTATGTGGGTTACTGCCACAGCATGGCTTCATGAGCGGTGTGTCTGTCCATACCCAGGGTCCAAACCCGCAAACCCCAGGCTGCCAAAGCAGAACGCACAAACTTAACAACTATACCACCAGGCCAGCCCCATGATATGATTTTTTTAATGCTACTGAGATATAATTTTAAAAATTTCAAAGTAGTTATAACTAATAATATTCTGAGATTTCTGTAATGAGATTTTAAAACTGTAATTTTTATTAAGCTTTTAATATTTACCTGTGGAAAATCACAGGTACTGCCAAAATGACTGTTGTTTGTTGCCCAAACAAACAATGAACAAATGCTAAATTTCAGTTAGAGTTAATGAAAATACAGTTGTTTTTTTCCTACCCCAATTTCTCCTGAGTTGATCCCCATAAATCTCTTAAACTCTGTGGACCCATTTAGAAGAGTTTGCTCTACAGTAGAGGCTAGCAAACCACAGATTTTGTAAAAAGAATTTTATTGGAACACAGCTATGTCCATCACTTCATGCTTTATCTATAGCTGCTTTTGTCCTCCAAAGGCAGGGTTTAGTCATTGCAATTGATACTTACTATCCGGCTCTTCACAGAAACATTGTACTGACCCCTGCATTACACTCAGTGAGCGGAGAATTCTCTAAAATTTGGGGACCTAATGGGAATTAGGCATGATACTTTGAGTGGGGTAGGATCAAGAATCCCAAAGAGATTCCAAAACTTGACCAAGCAAGCCCCTAATCCATCCCTGAGGCCGCCTCGTGAACTCTTGAAAACTTAAGAAGGGAGGAGCTTGCTGCACAATGTTTGTATCTGGACTTCAGCCAGAGTAGGCTTCCTTCAGTCCAGGCCTACTTCTGCCTTTGAGAAAAATCAAATTATGTGTGTGATACTTAAAGTATGCGCTATAGCCTTTAGTAGACCATATCATCCTATATTCAAATACGTCTCTACTAAAGGCTCATTTTAGTTTTAATAGTTTCATAAACTTAGTTGCTGACATGGAATATTTTCTAAATACTATGATAAAATTACCTTTCGGTGTGGGCTACATTGTAAAATGCAGAACTCTCTCCCTGGTGATACTAAGAAATGTAACTGTCACCAACTAGGTGCCTCTAGAAACTCAAAGGTGGGTTTGGAAGCAATTATCTTCCAAGTTGTTCCAAGTTGTTTCTTTTCCTTTTGTATGTTAAGGAGGTGTAACCACCACCATCCTGAAACTGACCAAGTGAGAAACTCAAGAGAGATGTACCCACCAAACATCCTGAAACTAACCAAGCCTCACCATGAGAGCTATGCCCATGATCTTTGCCGGTTTTTTTTTTTTTTTGAGGAAGACTAGCTCTGAGCTAACATCCTCCTCTTCTTGCTGAGGAAGATTGGTCCAGGGCTAACATCCGTGCCCATCTTCCTCCACTTTATATGGGACACCACTACAGCATGGCTTGATGAGGGTGTGTCTGTCTGCGCCCAAAATCCAAACTTGCGAACCCCAGGTCACCAAAGCACAGCGTGCGAACTTAACCTTTAAGCCACTGGGCTGGCCCAACCTTTGCCTTATTTTTAATGCAAAGATCTCTGCAGGAGGAGCTTAGGCCTCATTCCTGTGCAGGCAAATAGCCCCCTCTCCCTTTTGAATATTCATTTTTCCAACCAAAATAAAAGTTCCTGCTTCTCTTTGTTCAGGGATGTCATGACTTTGGAAATGATTCCTCATGGCCTCCTATTTGCTGCAAATACACTTTGTGAGACAACTTCCATTGGTGTAGTCTCACAAAACTCCAGGAGGTGAGCCAACTTGGTTCAGTAATAAAATGATATACATCTTGCATATTCATAAGCTTTCTGTACATGGAAATAAGCATTTCCAAGAAAGAGTTTTCTACTTCAGCTAGAGAATCCACCTCTTCCTTGTTGCCCAGGTAATTCTGATTTTTCAGACCAGCTATATATGCAGTTTGCTATCACAAGAGCTTTCCACAAAACAGATAAAGGTTTTATAAGGTTGCCTGCCTTCACAGCTTTATACCACACATATTTGTTATTCTGCTACCACAGGCTTAACAACCGTTTTTGATCTTGGATGTGAGATTTGGCCTGAATCAGCTATACCTCACTGTCATGAAATGAAGGAATTAAAATAAAAACAATTAAGACAAAAACAAAACAATCTTTGACTTGATTCACACTGATGCTGAATTTTAAACAAGAGCTCAGAATTTTAAAATGAAGCGATGGCTGTTGATATGAGTTACAAGTCTCTTAAATCAGTTCCATTTATGCAGTATTCCATGAACTACAGCTACACCATTTCATTTCTTCCTAAATAAAGAGCATATATAAAATTTCAAAAATTTAAGTGATCAAATATTAAACAAGAGCTTTCTCTTGATAATTTGAGCAGCTGCCTGGGCAGAAGTGTTTTTTGTCATCCGTTTCCACTATGGTTTCTTTCCAGCAGCTGCTTTTGTTTTTCATTTATGTGCTTCCTCTCACTTCTCCTCCCCTAACTAGTTACAAAGTTGGGGGTTGGGAGGTCATGCTGAAACACAAAGTAGTGCTTGTTAAAAATTTGAGTAAATCTGGGCTAACAGCCAAATTTAATTCTAAGGACTCACTTTGGAGGCCCAGGGCTAAAACAGAATCAAATATAGCTCTGGCTGTGTCTACAACACCATGTCCCCATTGCCGTGGGGAGGGAGGAGCTTAATTTGATTGTATTGGCCACTGTTTTCAAATTTTGACACATATTAAAAGTTAACAGGTAGTTTCTCATAGATAGGCTATAAAAATATTTTTAGTTTGAAATAGTTTATGATTAGATGAACTAATCTGGACTTCAGACAGAGTGAAGCCAGAGTAGGCTTCCTTCAGTCCAGGCCTACTTCTGTTTGGAGATACTGCACACTAATTATGTTGTAATTTTTATAAATTCCAAATTACAACCTAACTGGACACTACCTTTCTGGACATAGCATTTTTATGTTATTTAAGAAATGTGCAGCCTAACGGACTTCATTAGGATTAAAACCATTACCAATATCTAGTACAACAGAATAGCTGCTGGGAAAGAAATCCACCACCCTAGTTCATGAACTCTTTTCACCTCATCAGATTACTCTCAAAAATGATTCTAAGAACAACTTTAATATGCTAATCTCAATATATCACTCTTTTATTAGTAAGTTATGCGGTAGTCATGTCAGTAATGATCTTTTGTGTTCTTTTTATCATCCTTGGGAAGAATCTGAATGATGGTCATGAAACCAAAACACTTTAAAAAAGATCTAACTGCACTCAAGTTTTAGTAAATATATGTACAAGAAAGTTTTTGCTTTTTCTGTTTTTATGTCTCCTATTGCCTCAATAACCCAATTGCAGATAATTATCATGGAAAGCTGATTATTTATCTATTCATGCTCTATCAAACTCTTAAAATTTACCATAAGAGACCTGTGTAGGTTAACATTAAAGATAGCAGCTGACATTTACTGAACACTTGCCAGATACCTGACACAGTGCCCAACAGATTCCTTACATTTTCTCATTTACTCTTCATGACAATTCAAGAAACAATTTTATAGGTGTGAAGATTGAGGCTTAATGTAGCTAAGTAACCAGCTAGTGAATGGCAATACAGAGATTTAAATCCAGCTTTACCTGACTTTTGGCCAATTAAGTTTAAAGTCAGATGCATAACCAAGGCTGTCTACCTTTTAAATGCACTATTAAATGTTGTACTTTATTTAAAATTAGCCCCCCAAAGTGCTTCAAAGAATACATATTAAAGTTCATGTACTCATTTCCAGAGAACTCTCTTAGGTTTTCTTCATATTTGCATAATTATAATTGCTTGGACTTTTGATTCATTAACCACTATTGGTGGGAAAACACTGAAAATAGAAATTGTCATTGAGAGCAAAAATGAAATCAAACAAAAAAATATGAAAAATAAACATACAAACTCAAAGCAGAACTATTTAGAAGTATTTAATGCCTGGGCATAATTCTCATGCTTATAATATTGCACATGAATAGTTTGCACTAACAAAGATACTCATAAAACAAATCAAAAGGTATTAGCAAAAATGGTACAGAAGAAGACTGTGAGACCATTCCTCTCACCGACTACGTGTGTTGACAAACTCAGAGGTGTGTGTTCCCAAGGAGTTAACTGTTTTTCCAGGTTGTTTCTTTTCCTTTTCTATGTTAAGGAGATGTAACCACCACCATCCTGAAACTGACCAAGTGAGAAACTCCAGATACAACCACCAAACATCCTGAAACTGACCAAGCCTCTCCACAAGAGTGGCACCCATGATCCTTGCCTTATTTTTAAGCAAAGATCTCTCCAGGAGGAGCTTAGCCCTCATTTTGTGGCAGCATGTTGTCCCATTGAGCCTGTGCAGGCAAATACCCGTCTCTCCCTTTTGAATATTCATTCCCATCCCTGCTTCCCTTTGTTCAGGGACTCCATGACTTTGGAATTGATTCCTCATGGCCATCTATTTGCTGCAAACATACTTTACTTTGTGAGATAACTTCCACTGGTGTAGAGTCTTATTTAACTCACCAGGAGGCAAGCCCACTTGCTTCCGTAACATTCCTACCCCAGAAACACTGAAAAATCTGGCAGAAACTTTCATAATAAATATTACTGGAACTCTAGGCAGTAATCAAAGGTTTACAATAGCCGGTTGAATGTTCAACGAGGAGAAAAGTGACAAAAACAAGATACAAGAACTTTGTGGCATTTTAAGTCACCCTAGGTCCACTTCCTTCCTGATGCAATGGTGGTCTTGGAGAAAAAAGTCCATATATGTACCCCAGCAAGCAAAGAGAACTTTGTTCCCAAGGAATTGTGTTTGTATGTTTTCACCTAATTGTGGTTTCCCTGAAGAACTGACAGAACGGTCTTTCCTTTGTTTTGTCTAACTCAGAACAGCAGTAGAGCAGCAACTTGAAATACAGTAAAGCAGCTATGAGAGAAGGAGGCCATCCACCATAAAACACTGAAGGACAAATAAGCTATGGCTGCATACAGCAAAAAGTAACAGTTGAGATAAACGATAGATAGACTGAAAGCCTAAAAGGAAAATCTGAGAAGTGAGATTATTTGAAAGTATAAGTGTTTTGAAAAGTTCCTGCATATACTGGTGCCTTTAGTGCAAGCAGGACTATGCCAGGTTTGAAAATAGCCTGTCTAAACACAGGAGTGACCAAAACAAGGCCAACCAGAAAAGACCAATTGGATTTGTTTCTTTTGTCTTTTTCTTTTCTGGTTTTTTTTTGTTGTTGTTGTTCTAGTGTTTTCAGAAACTGTAACAATCTCCACCAGGTCTCTGGCTAACTGTTGGGAGAATGGAATGTTCACATCAGTGACCACACTGAACAGGAAATGCTTTTTTAAAAAAACATATTGAAAAGTCTCTAAAAAATGGATGATGGCAATGCACAATAAGCAGAAACAGCAAACACGGGAGAGTGGAGAAAATGTGACTGCCAGATTAACACACTATCATGTGTAACTATCAAGCCACTATCAGAGAACTAAGCTAAAAAAGAGACATTACAGTCATGACAATGAATATAATCCTTACAAAAATACCCCAAATGGCCAGTTTTCACAAAAAAATTAGGAGTTAAGCAAAAATTTAAAACTATTGTCCGCTCACAGGAAAAAAAAAAAAGAAACTGCCTAGAGAAAAAACAGATATAGAAATTAATAGATAAAAACTTCCAATTAATTGTGTTAAGATAACCTCAAAGAGCTAAAGAACACCTGGAGGGAAAATATTAAAAGAAACTAAAAGAATGATGTCTCAGACAATAGAGAGTATCAGTAAAGAGTTAAAAATTACAAAAAGAAATCAATTAGAAATTTTGATGCTGAAAAGTACAGTAACTGAAATTTGAAAATCACTTTATAACAATATTTGAGTAGCCAAAGACAGACTAAGTGAACCTAAAGATAGGTCAAATGAAATTAAGGGTAGAAAGAAAAAAAAAATGAAGAAAAAAGATCAGAACCTTAAAGTAATCTGTGAATACCATCATGCAAACAAATGTATCTATTATAAGAGTTCCAGAAGGATAAGAGAGAAAGAAGCAAAAAAATATGTGAAGAAATAATGATCAAAATTTCCCAATTTTGATAAAAGTATGATTCTACACATCCAAGAAGCTTAATGAATCCAAGTAAGATAAACTCAAAAATATCCACCTCAAGATACATCTACTCAAACTGGCAATCAGTTTAATCAGACTGAAAAAAGAAGAAAGGATTCAAATACTACAATCAGAAATAAAAATGAGCACATGATTACCAAACGTAAGAGATAAAAAGTATTACAGCAGAAGAGAATGAAACAATTGTATGCCAACACATTCGACAATCTAGATGGAATGGACAAATTCCTAGAAACATACAAACTACAAACACTGACTCCTGAAGAAATAGAAAAATCTGAACATTCAACAAATAGATTTAATAACAAATAAAAAAATCCCACCTCCCCCCAAAAAGGACAACAAGCAATGGAAAATTCCGTAAGTGTTAAAAATAATTAACACCAGTCCTTCTCTAAAATGAGAAAAAAAACATGAGAACTCTTTTTAACACATCTATGAGGACAGTATTACCCTCACACCAAAGCCAGACAAAGACATCAAATGGGGAATCACAACACTGATGAATATAGATGAAAAGCCTTTAACAAAAAAACATTAGCAAACCAAATCCCAGAGCATGTGAAAAGACTTATACAACATGTTCAAGCAGAATTTATGCCAGGAATAGAAGAGTGGTCCAATATATAAAAATCAATGAGTGTGATACATCATATTAACAGAACAAAGAAGGAAAAAAAAAAGAAAACCCAACACAATTATCTTACTACTTGCCAAAAAAACTGACAATATCTACTATGCTATCTTGATTAAACAGGAGAGAAACTAGGATTAGAAGTAAACTTCCTTACATATTAAAGGGACTTTATAAAATACTCACAGCTAAAATCATACAAAATAATAAGACTGAAAACCTTTACCCTGAGATCGGAAAGAAATTAAGAATGCCCACTTTTACTCTTCTATTTAATACTGGTTCTCGAAGTTCTAGTCACAGCAATTAAGTAACAAAAAGAAATGAATGGCAAAAGTAAAGGAACAACAAAATTGTCTCTATTCACAGAACATGATCTTTTATGTACAATATTATAGCTAAAAATCAAATTCAGCAGATTTGTAGGAAAGAAGATCAACACAAATACATCAGATTTACTCTTACAAACTAGCAATGGATTATAAATAAAGCAAAAGCAATTACGTTCAGAATAGCCTTCTAAATAATAAAGTACTAGGAAATAAATTTAACTGAGGAGGTACAAGACTTGTACACTGAAAACTTCAAAACACTACTGCAAGAAATTAATGTAGACAAATAAATGGAAAGCCATTCCATGTCCACGGTTTGGTAGACTTAATATTACAAAGACAGCAGTATTCTTCAAAATGATCCACCAATTCAAAGCAATTCCCATCAAAATTTCAATGCCATTTTTTAATTCTGAAATAGAAAAACTGTTTCAATATTTCATATGAAATTCCAAGGGACTCCAAGTTGCCAAAGAACTCCAAGAAACAATCTTGAAAGAGAAGAACAAAGTTGGAGGACTCACACTTTCTGATTTCAAAATTTATTCAGAGATGGTAATCAAAGGTATTGGTAGTCTCGTAAGTAGACACATACTTTATTCAAATAGAATTAAGGTCCAGAAATAAATTAATATATAGATGGTCAATTGATTTTCAACATGGATACAAACTGCCACAAATATTCACTGGGAAAGCACAGTCTTTTCAACAAATGGTAGTGAAAGAACTGAATATCAACACATTAAAATAAGAAGTTGGACTCTTACACCACATTATTTACAAAAACTCGAATCAAAGAACTAAATATAGCAGATAAAACTATAAAACTCCTGGAAGGAAACACAGTGAAAAATTTTAGATTGGGCAATAAATTCTTAGATATGATATCAAAAGCACAACCAAAAATTAAAATATTCGGTGCATTTAAAAACACCATCACGAGAATGACATCAGCAAACAGTGGAATACATAGCTCCAAGCTTTCATTTCCATACATAAACCTCAAAAGCCAATAAGAAACTGTGAGAACCAAGTGTGTCAGAACTCTGAAAAGCAGTCAAAGGTTGACAACAACCAAGTGAAAACTGAATCAGGAAACAGGTAATGTAAAAATCATAGGAAAGTTTTCTTGCTCTTGTTTACTTGCTCTTGCTCCTCCCCCTCCCAGGCACTGCAGGAGTCTTCAAGATGGCTGCCTGTGTTCCTAGTTTTGGACATTGGCCCCTGGTTCTGGAGAAAGTGAAGTAGACATTTCACAAAATATTCTACATGTCTCTCTAATCTGTTTAAGGGTTAGCTGAAGGACTGACGCAAGGAGCTCATGTCTGTTTCACCTAACTTGGAATAAAGAAAGCAGCCAGGCAGGAAAAAGCATGATTTTCTCAAAAATATTGTAAGGCAGACAAACAACTCATAGACACCTAGGATAAAATATTACAGCTGAAACATACCATAGATGACCTACAACTTTGGAAGGAAAGCTGGAGAGAGAATTTCCTTGCAAAATGAGGCCATTAAAAGGCATCTATATATATACGAGGGAATTTAGAAAGCCACATGCATGCCTGGTGCAAGATGCATACTCAGAAAATACTTGAGAAGACCTTAAGCTTTCATTTGAGGCTGACGCCTATGCCTACACTAAGGGCAACTGGGCTTACTGTTGAAAGAGGGTCTCAGCTTAAAACCAAACTGCAAAGCCTCGGAATGGTGGCTTTTTGTTAATTGTTTTGGCACCCGTTGTTCAAAGAAATCTCTGTGAACACTAGCTGAATACAAGCTACTGAACCGAGACTTTAGTAATCCCACACAAAAAGGAACTCTGTAAAGATAATTGGGAAAACTGCTAAACTTTGGACTACTACAGCCTTCAACAAAATAATATTTTAAAAAGTAAACCTTATGGAAGATAAAGAATCTGTTTCCAGACTTAAAATATTCAAATGTCTAATCTTCCACAAAAATTTTTTAAAAATCATAACACAAGAAATTAGGATTGATTCAAAGTAACAAAATAAACTGCCAATAATAATCCCTGAAGAAGCCCAGACACTGAGTTTATTAGAAAAAGACTTTACGCAAACTCTTAAATATTCTGAAAGAGTTTAAGAAATCATGGACAAAGAACTGAAGGAAATGAAAAAAACAATGCATGAACAATAGAGAATGTGAATAATGGCAAAAGTTACAAAAAACATTCTGGAGCTGAAAAGTACAATAACAAAAATGAAACATTCACTAGAGGAGTTCTACAGCAGATTGGAGCAAGGGGAACAAAAAATTAGCAATCTTAAGATAAAATAGTTGAAATTAGCCAGTCTGAAGAGCGAGAGTAAAAAGAATAAACTGAACAGAGGTTAAGGGACCTTTGGGACAAACTCAAGCAAACCACTTACAGGTATTATAGATATCCTAGAAGAAGAAGAGAAATAAAAATGAGCAGAATAATATTTCAGATAATAATGGCCAAACTTCCCAAATTTGATTAGAGACATGAAGCCACAATCAAGAATCTCAGCAAACTCCAATAGTATAAATTCAAAGAGATACAGAGGACACATGATAATAAAACAGTCAAAAACAAATGAAAAGTGTTTGAGAGCAGCAAGAAAAAAGCAACTCTACACACGCAGAAATCCTCAATAAGACTAAGAGGCAAATGCTGGTTAAAGAAAGAAATGAAAATAAAAAAAATTTACAGGCAGTATCACATTAGAAACCATGGAGTATGGAAGTCAATGGGATAACATAATTTAAATAATGTAACAAAAACCCACAATCAACCAACAGTTCTATATTCAGCAAAACTGTCATTGAAAAACAGAGAAAGTAAGACATTGCCATATACCAAAAATTGAGTTCGTAACAAAAAACTCACAATCAACCAACAGTTCTATATTCAGCAAAACTGTCATTGAAAAACAAAGAAAGTAAGACATTGCCATATACAGAAAATTGAGTTCATTACCATTAGACCTGCCACACAAGAAGTGATAAAGGTTGTTCTCTAGAACACTAGACAACAACCCAAAGCCATATGAATGAAGATCTTCAGTAAAAGTAACTAAATGGACAAATATAAAATCTAATATTATTGTATTTTTGCTCATAACTCCACTTTTTATTTCTTACATGATTTAAAGGACAAATACATAAAAAGTTATGAATGTATATTATCGGGTACACAACACATAAAGATATGATTGTGACTAAGAGGGGGAACGAGATACTAACGAGCGGAGGTTTTTTAGGCTATTGAAATTAAGTTGGCATGACTCAAACCAGATGGGTATATGTAGAATTTTAAATGTAATCCCACAATAACCCCAAAGAAAAATATCTAAAAATATATAAAGGAAGAAAAAGCCAAGGAAATCAAAACAAAGCACTACAAAAAAATTAACTCACATAAATAAAGCAGTACTGGAGAAAAATAAGAGGCAAAATTGTGCATGACATATATTTTAAAAATTGTAAAATGAAGAAAGCCTCGTTTATCAGTAATTAAATTTAAATAGATTAAACTCTCCAAAAAAGGGGGGGACTGGCAGGATGGCTCAAGAAAGAAAAGAGGTTAGAAATTATCACTATACCCTAACAAATGAAACAGTGAACAAGTAGAAAAATCAGCAACTCTCCCTAGTTCCATCAGAGAAGTGAGGTGGGAGGAAAAACTGCTGCATCAACAACTGGAGCAATAGACAAATGCATACAGAAAATCACCATTTACCTGTGCAGAAATTCACAACCAGAAACCACTGTAGGAACCAGTGCAAAGGTAACGTGGCAAAATATTCTGTTCTGCTTAACAAGTCCTGCCCTGAGGAGAAACCTTAAGGAGCATTAAGAGGACCTAATGCTGTGAGGTTTTTTGTTTTCTTGGTTTTTTTTTTTGTGAGGAAGACCAGCCCTGAGCTAACATCCGACGCCAATCCTCCTCTTTTTGCTGAGCAAGACTGGCCCTGCGCTAACATCCAAGCCCATCTTCCTCTACTTTATATGGGACGCCACCACGGCATGGCTGACGAGCAGTGCATTGGCAGGCTCCCAGGATCCAAACCAGCGAACCTCAAGCTGCCAAGCGTGGACTAAACTGCTGCACCACTGGGCCAGCCTCCTAAGACTGTGGTTTGAAGAGACTGAACACACATCAAAACCAGATAACAGAAGAATGCTGTAACTATCAGATAAGAACTTTTTAAAAACTGTATCTAATATGTTAAGGGCTTTAATGGAAAAGGTAGATAACATGCAAGAACAGATAATGAAAATAAAGAGATAGAAATTCTAAGAAATAATAAAAAATACTAGAGATCAAAAGCTTTCTAACAGAAATGAAGAACGTCTTTGATAAACTCATGATGAGATTGGACTCAGCTGAAGAAAGAACCTCTATGCTTGGAGCTATGACAAAAGATACTTCCAATACTTAAAAGCCAGGGGGGAAAAAAAGATTGGAATAACAGAACAGAATATCCAAGAACTGTGAAGCAAAAAAGTGTAATGAAAGATATAATAGGAATACTAATATGAGACAAAAGAGAGAAAGAAACAGAAGAAATTCTAGAAATAACAGTAATTGAGAAGTTCCCCCAAATTAACATCAGACAACAAACCAAGCTCAGAGAACACCAAGGACGATAAATATAAAACAAAACAACCAAAAAACCTACATTTAGGCATAACATATTCAAACTTCAGAAAATAAAATATAAAGAAAGTATTTTGAAAGAAGTCAGAGGGGAAAAAATAACTTACCTATAGAGGAAAAAGAAAAGAATTACATCTAACTTCTCAGAAACCATACAAGCAAGAATAAATATTAAAATATGTTAAAATGTTAAGAAAAAAACCAACCAAACTAGAATTCTGTACCCTGTGAAATGATCCTTCAAAACTGAAGAATAAAAACTTTCTTAGACAAAAATTGAGGGAATTTTTTAGCAGAAGAATGTTAAAGGAAGTATTTTATAGAAAAGGAAGATAATATAGGTCAAAAACAGAGATTTACATAAAGAGGGGAAGAGAATTGGAAAGGAAATAACTAAGGGTAAAATAAAAACATTCATTTTTCATATGCTAAAGAATAACAATGTATGCACATACGTATACATGCATACATATAGTTTGTAAAAATGAAATGAATGACAGCAATAGTACAAGGGACAGGAGAGAGGAATTAGAAATGTTTTGTTATTGTAAGGTATCTACATTACCTGTGAAATGGTATAGTGTTATTTGAAAGTGGACTTGGATTAGGTGTAAACATATACTGCAAATTCTAGAGCAACCATTTAAAAGATTTTGTTAAGTGTAACTGGCATATTGAGAAAGGAGGAAAAAACAAAATCATATAAATGGTCAGTTAAAACCAAAAAAGGTATGAAAAGTGTAGAAGAATAAAACAGAAACAAAGTACAGGGGAACAGATAGAAAATAGTAGCAAATGTGGCAGGGATATTAATCCAACTACATCAATAATTACTTTAAACATCAATGTCAATACTCCAATTAAAAAGCATCGTCAGGGTGGATCGAAAGTCAAGACCCAACCATATGCTGTCTGCAATAAACTCATGCTAAATATAAGGACACACACAGACTGAAAGTAAGGGATACAGAAAAATATACCATGCTTGCATTAATCAAAGAAAGGAGGAGAGGTATTACATAATGATAAATGGGTCAACACTCCAAGAAGACATAACAATCCTTAATGTGTATGCAATGAGCAACAGATCTTCAAAATATGAAAGGGAAAAAGTGACTGAACTGCAAGGAAAAATAAGTGAGTGTACATTATAGTTGAGACTTTAACATCTCTCTATCAGAAATGGACAGATCTAGGGGCCAGCCCAGTGGTGTAGCAGTGAAGTTTGCACTCTCTGCTTCAGTGGCCCGGGATTCACAGGTTTGGATCCCTGGCACAGACCAACGCACTGCTTGTCAAGCCATGCTGTGACGGCATCCCATATAAAGTAGAGGAAGATGGGCACAGATGTTACCCCAGGACCAACTTGCCTCAGCAAAAAGAGCTAATCTTCCTCACCACATTCTGGGTCATAAAATACAAGTTTAAAAGAAGAGAATTCACATAATGTCTGCTCTCAAACCATACTGAATTAAACTAGAAATCAATAACAGAAAGATATCAAGAAAATCCAAGAGTTGGAAATCAAACCATGCACTTTTAAATAACATATGGCTTAAATAAAACATTAAAAATGTTTTGAACTAAATGAAGACAAAAATAGAATTTACCAAAATTTGTGGAATGCAATGAAAATAGCACTTTAAGGGAAATTTATAGCACTGAAAGAACATATTGGAAAAGAAGAAAGATCTAAAATCAGTAATGTAAGATTCCACCTTAGAAAACTAGAGAAAGAAAAGCAAAATAAATGCAAAGGAAGCAAAAGGAAAAAATAAGAATTAGAGTAGAAATCAATAAAACTGATACAGAAAATCAATAAAAAACAAAACCAAAAGCTGTTTCTTTGAAAAGAGCGATAAAATTAACAACCTTCTGGCCATGCTTACTAAGAGAAAAAGAGATGATACAAACTACTAATATTAAAAATGACAGAGGAAACACTACTACAGACCCCTTGAATATTAAAAAGAAAGTAAGAGAATATTATGACAACTCTATACTGACAAATTTGATAACCTAGAGGAAATGAAATGAAATGTCAATTCCTTGGAAGATAAAATCTGCCAAAACTCAATCAAGAAGAAATATATAATCTGAATATGTCATAGCAAAGAAATAAAATTGAAAATTAGTAACTTTCCAAAACAGAAAGCACCAGGCCCAGAGGAGTTCTCTGATTAATTCTACCAAACATTTAAGGAAGAAATTATACCAATTTTCTACTGTCTCTTGTTCTATGAGGCCAACGTTACTCACACCAAAACCAAGGACATTATAGGAAAAGAAAAGTACAGACTAATATTTCTGATGAAGATAGATGCAAAACTCTTCAATAAAATGTTAGCAAATTGAATCCAACAATGTACAAAAACAATTATATGCCAGGAGTAAGTTGGATATATCCCAGGTATGAAAAGCTGGTTCAACGTTCAAAAATGAATTAATGTAATCCATCACATCAATAGGGTAAAGAAGAAAAATCATATGTTCATATCACCAGATGTAGAAAAACTAGGAATAGAAGGAATTTCCTCAACTTGGTAAACAACATTACAAGAAAAGCAGCAACTAACATCATCCTTAATAGTGAGAAGCTCAACTCTTTCCCGATAAGACCAGGATCAAGGCAATGAAGTCTCTTCTCACCAATGCTATTCAACAATGTACTGGAAGTCCTAGTTAACAAAACAAGATGATAAAAGAAAACAAAAGGTATACAGATTGAGAAAGAAGAAATAAAAATGTCCTTGTTCAGAGATAACATGACTGTCTATATTGAAAATACAAAAGAATCAATTTAAAAAACCTCCTCAACTAATAAGTGATTGTAGCAAGGAACAAGGATAATACATAAAAGCCAAACATTCTTCTACATTCATTAGTGAAGAAGTGTAATTTGAAATAGAAAAACACATTACCATTTACATTAGCAACAAATAAGTGAATACTTTGGCATAAATCTAACAAAATATGTATAAGATTTATGTAAGGAAAACTACAAACTCTAACAAAAGATATCAAAGGAGAACTAAATGAACGAATCGAGATTCTGTATTCATGTATGGGAATCTAATATTATCAAGATGTCACTTCTTCCCAACTTGCTCTATAGATTCAATTCAATCCCAATCAAAATCTTAGCAAGTTATTTTGTAGATTTTGCAAACCGATTCTAAAACGTATCCAGAGAAGCAAAGATCCAGAATAGCCACCTCAATATTGAAGGAGAAGAACAAGATTGAATATTAACACTATATGACTTCAACACTTACTATAAAGCTACAGTAGTCAAGTTAGTATGATATTGATGACAGGATAGAAAAATAGATGCATGGAACCACACAGCTGAGAAATAGAGTCTACCGATCTTTGACAAAAGAACAAAGGCAGTGCAATGGAGAAAAGACAGTCTTTTCAACAAATGGTACCAGAACAAGTATTCATCCACATGTAAAAAAAAAAAAAAGACTTGGCAGCCCAGTGATGTAGTGGTTAAGTTTGTATGCTCCAGTTTGGCCTCCTGGGGTTCACGGGTTCAGATCCCAGGTGCACACCTATGCACAGCTTATGGAGCCATGCTGTGGCAGGCGTCCCACATAAAGTAGAGGAAGATGGGCATGGATATTGGCTCAGGGACAAACTTCCTCAGCAAAAAGAGGAGGTGGCAATAGATGTTACTCAGGGCTAATCTTCCTCACCAAAAAAAAAAACCAAAACTCTCTAGTTACATACCTTACACTCTTCACAAAAAATAAACTCAAAATACATCACAGACCTAAATGTAAAATGCACAACTATAAAACTTGTTGAAGATAGGAAAAAATCTAGATGATCTTGGGTAGGACAACGACTTTTTAGACACAAAAACCAAAGGCTAAATCCATGAAAAACAAATTGAAAAGCTAGATTTCATTACAATTAAAAACAACTTCTCTGCAAAAGACATGTCAAGACATTGAGAAGACAACCACAAATTGGGAGAAAATATTTGTAAAATACATATCTGATAAAGGACTGTTACCTAAAATATCAAAGAACACTTAAAACTCACAGTAACTCAGTAAGAAAATGAACAACCTGATACAATAATGGACAAAAACCTTAACAGATACATCAAAGATATACAAACAGCAAGTAAGCATATGAAGAAGTGTTCAACATAATTTATTAGAATAGCTAAAACCAAAACACTGACACCACTAAATGCTGGCAAGAATGTAGAGCAACAAGAACTCTCATTCATTGCTGGTGAGAATGCAAAATGGTACAGCCACTGTGGAGAAGAGTGTGACAGTTTTTTTACCAAGTAAACATACTCTTAGCATATAATCTAGCAATCATGCTGCTTGGTATTTACCCTAATGAATAGAAAATTTGTATCTACCCAAAAACCTGCACACCAATGTTTATAGCAGCTTTCTTCTGTAATACTATAATGAAACTAAAATGGTACATACATGTCATTATATACATTTGTCTAAATCCATAAAAGGTACAAAACCAGAGTGAACCCCAATGTATACAATGTACATTGGGTATTAACAATGGGTCAAAATAGATTCATTTATTGTAACAGATGTACCACTGCGGTACAGTATGTCCATTGTGGGGGTGTTTGTGTATGGGGTGACAAAGGGTATATTGAAACTCTCTGTACTTTCCAGTCAATTTTGCTGTGAACATATAATTTCTTTACAAAAAAAAGTTTTTTAATAAAAAAAAAATAGCACCTATATACTGTCTAGAAGAGACTCACTTTAGTTCCAAAGACACAAACAGGTTGAAAGTGAAAGAACAGAATAAGATATTCAATACCATTTATAATAAAAAGAGAGTCTATGTGTCTATACTAGTGGCCAAAATAGATTTTAAATTAAAAACTGTTCCAAGAGACTGAAAAAGAACATTACATAGTTTTAAGAGAGTCAACGTATCAAAAGATAGAAGATATAAATATAGTACATGAAACAAGAGTGCCTGAAAATATATAAAGCAAACATTGACAAAAGTGAAGGGAGAAACAGACGCTTCTAGATAGCAGTTGGAGAGTTAAGATCCTCTTTTCAATAACGGATAAGCCATCTAAATAAAAGATTGGGAGGAAATAGACTAGCACACTACTATAAAGCAATTCTGCCTAACAGACATATAGAACACTCCTTACAACAACAGATGAATACACATTCTTCAGAAGTACACCTTGGACAGTCTCTAGGATTGTATGTTATGTCACAAACACATCTAAATAAATTTAGAAAACTGGAATATACAAAGAACCTTTTCCAACCAAAATTGAATGAAGCTGGAAATCAATAAACGAAAAACAGGAAAATTCACAAATGTGTGAAAATTCAACCACACACTCATAAATAACTGATAGGTCAAAAATTAAATCACAAGAGAAATTAGAAAGAATTTAGAGATGAATCAAAATGAAAATACAATTTACCAAAACTTATGGTTTGCAGTGAAGGCACTGCACAGAAGGAAACTTATAGCTGCAAATGCCTGCATTTTAAAAAAGAAGACAGATCTCAAATCCAAAAGCTAATTTTACACCTATGGGAATTTGAAAAAGAAGAGAAAACTAAAAACATAGAACCCGCAGAATAAAGAAAACAGAAAATATTAAAGAAGAGATATAGATATAGAAAAATAGAATCAATGGAACCAAAAGTTGATTCTTTGAAAAGATAACCAAATTGACGTTTAACTAAACTGATTAAGAAACAATGAGAGAAGATGCAAAAAACTAAAATCAGAAATTTCAGACATTAACAACTTACAGACACACAAAAAAAGATTACAAGAGAAAACTCTGAACAATTGTATTTCAACATATTAGTCAACATAGATGAAATGTACAAATTCCTAGAACAAAAATTACCCAAACTGACTCAGTGAGAAATAGAAAATCTCAACAGATCTAGAACGAATAAAGAGACTGACTAAGAAATCAAAACACTCAGCCAAGGAAAATGCATGACCAGATGGCTTCACTAGTTATTTCTACAAACCATTTAAAGGACAATTAACAATAATACACTCAAATTTCTTTAAAAAAAAAAAAACCAACGTGAAAACATTTCCTACCTGATTCTATTAAGTCAGCAAAATATTAGCAAACAAAACCCAACAGCACAGTAAAAGGATGATACACCGCCACCAGGTGGCATTTATCCCAGGAATTCAAGGGTGGTTGAACATAAGAAAATTAATCAAGGTAATACCCTACACATCAATGGAATGAAGAGGAAAACAACATGATGATCTTGATTAGTGCATGAAAAGCATTTAACAAAATCCAACACGCTTTTACAAAAAAAAAAAACACCACTCAGGAAACTAGGAATAGAGGATAAATTCCTCAACATGATAATGGGTATTTATGAAAAAAGTCATAGTTAAATTCACACTCTGTGGTTAAAGACTGAAAACTTTACCCCTTGAGATCAGGAACAGGACAAGGATGCCTGTTTTCACCACTGCTATTCAACATTCCAGTGGAAGTGCTAGCCAAATCAATTAGACAACAAAAATAAGTTAAAAGCAACTAATTGAAAAGGAAAAAGTAAAACTTTTTCTAATTTGCAGATGGCAAGATCCTATATCTAGAAAATTCCACAGAATCCACAGAGTAGCTACTGGAACTAATAAATGCATTCAGCAAACTTGCAGGGTAAAAGATGATCACACAACAATTACTTGTGTTTCAATATATCCAGCTATGAACACTTCTAGAAAGGAATTAAGAAAGCAAGTCCACATACAATAACATTCAAAAGAATAAAACACCTAGCAATAAATTTAACCAAGAAAGAATAGATTTGCTCACTGAAAATTAGAAAATACTGCTGAAAAATTAAAGAGCTAAGTAAATGTAAGGAGGGCCCACATTATTGGATTGGAAGGCGTAATATTGTTAAAATGTCAATATTACCCAAGGCAATTTAAAGATTCAATGAGATCTCTAGCAAAATTACAATAGCCTTTTTTGCAGAAATAGAAAAGCCAATCCTCACATTCAAGTACAATTACAAGGGGCTCTAATCAGCCAAAATGACCTTCAAAAAGAACGAGTTTTGAGGACTCACACTTCCCAATTTCAAAACTTACTAGAAAACTACAGTAATCAAAACAGTCTAGTAGTGGTATAAAGATAGACACAGAGACCACTGAAATAGAACTGAGAGTCCAGAAATAAGAGATCATACATCTAAGGTCAACTGATTTTCAGAAACGGTGCCAATCCATTCCATAGGGAAAAAAGAGGAACAAATGTTACCAGAACAACTGAGTTTCCATGTGCAAAAGAATAAAGTTAGACCCTTATCTAACGTAACATACAAAAATTAACTCAAAGTAAGCAATTATATAAATAGAACAGCTAAAAATATAAAACTCTTAGGACAAAATATAAGAGTCAATAATGACCTTAGACTTGGAAATGCTTTCTTAAAAATGACACCAAAAGCATGAGAAACAGCAAAAAAAGAGAAGTTGGACATGATCAAAGTGAAAAGTTTTGTGCATAAAGGACATTATCAAGAATGTCAAAAGACAACCTACAAAATGAGACAAAATATTTTCAAATTATACATCTCATAAGAGTTAAAATCTTGAATACATAAACAATTCCATACCTTAGCAACAAAAAGGTAAATACCCTAAATTTAAAAATGGAAAGAAGACATGAACAGATATTTCTCCAAAGATATATAATTAGGTAATAAGCATGTAAAAAGACGCATCCACATTTAGTAGAAAAATGCAAACCAAAACCACAGTGAGAAGCCTTTTCACATCTACTAGAATGGCTACAATAAAAAAAGAAAACAGAAAATAATAAGCGTTCACAACAATGTGAAGAAATTGGAATCCTCATTATTACTAGTGGGGCATATAAAGTGGTGCAGCCACTTGGAAAACAGTTTGGCAGTTCCTCAAAAATTTAATCAGAGAATTACCATATGACCAAAGAATTTAAAACAGATATTGTAACAGATACTTGTATGTCAATGTTTATTGCAGCATTATCCAGAATAACTATAAGATGGAAGCAACTCAAGTATCCATCATCAGATGAAAGAACAAACAAAATGTGGTATATACATCCATACAATGGAATATTGTTCAGCCATGAAGAAGAACAAAGTTTTGATTCACGCTACAACACAAATGAAAAACATTATACTAAGTAAAAGAAATCAGACAGAAAAGGGCAAATAGTGTCTGATTCCACTGATATGAAATACCAGGAATAGGAATATTAATAGAAACATAACTCATATTAGAGGTTATCAGGGATTTGGGGAGAAGGGAAGAAGGACAAGATATTGTTTAGTTAGTATACATTTCTATTTGTGACAATAAAAATATTTTTAAAACAGTGGAGATTGTTCCAAAATATCACAATATAACTAATGCCACTGAATTGAAAGGTTAAAATAGTCAACTTTATACAATATCTACTTTACCACCACCAAAACAAAAAGGCACTATCAAAAGAGTAAAAAGACAAATCACAGACTGTTAGAATACATATGGAAATTATATATTTGATAAGGATCTAGGCTCCTAAATATATTTAAAAACTCCTACAATTTAATATCAACCCCTTACAAATAATCCCTAAAAAGAAATATTTAGTAAACATTTCTCTACAGATATACAATTTATGTAGACGTATTTATATATATTTTCAGGAAACAAAATCAATATACAAAAATCTGCTGGATTTCTATACACTATAATGAACTATCACAAAAAGAAATTAAGAAAACAATCACATTCACAATTACATCAAAAAGAATAAAATACCTAGGAATAAATTTAACCAAGGAGGTGAAAGATCTGCACACTATAAACTATAAAACACTGATTAAAGAAGACACAGGTAAGTGGAAAATCATCCCAATGTACAATGGAGAAAGGAAAGTCTCTTCAGTTAACGGTGTTGGGAAAACTGTACAGCCACATGCAAAAAATTGAAAAGGACCATTATCTTACACCATACACAAAGATTAACTCAAATGGATTAAAGACTAGAATGTAAAACCTGCAAGTCCTAGAAGAAAACAGGTGGAAAGCTCTTTGACATGGATCTAGGCAATGGTTTTTTGGATCTGTCTTCAAGGGCAAAGGCAACAAAAGCTAAAATAAACAAATGGGACCACATCAAACTAAAAAGCTTCTGCTTGACAAAGGGGATCATCAACAAAGTGAAAAAGTAACCTACTGAATAGGAGAAAATATGTGCAAATATATATCTGAAAAGGGGTTAATATCCAAACTATATAAAGAACTTATACAACTCAATTGCAAAAACAAAACAATCTGATTTAACAGATGGCCAGAGTATCCGAATAGATATTTTTTCAAAGAAGACATGCAGATGGCCAGTAGGTACACGAAAAAATGCTCATCACTAATCATCAAGGAAATGCAAATCAAAACCACAATGAGATATCACCTCACACCTACTGCAATGGCTATTACTAAAAAAACATGAAATGAAAAGTACTGGCAAGGATGTGGAGAAAAGGGAAACCCTTGTGCACTGTTGGTAGACATGTAAATTGGTACAGCCACTATGGAAAACAGTGTGGAGGCTCCTCAAAAATTTAAAAATAGAAATACAATATGATACAGCAATTCCACTTCTGGACGTCTATCTGAAGAAAATGAAAACACCAATTCAAAATGATCTCTGCAACTCTGTGTTCACTGCAGCATTATTCAAAATAGCCAAGATATGGAAACAAGCTAAGTGCCCATCAATGGATAAACAGGGGGTATATATATATACATATATATATACACACACACATATATATATATACATACACACATACACAATGGAATACTGTTCAACCATAAAAAAGAATAAAACTTTGCCATTTGCAATAACATGGATGGCCTTGGAGGGCATTATGCTAAATGAAATAAGTCAGACAGAGAAAGATGAATACCAATAGATTGGTGGTGGCCAGAGTCAGGGATTGGGAGGTAGGCAAAATGGATGGGAGGAGGTCAAAAGTTACAAACTTACCATTACAAAATAAATAAGTCATGGGATGTAATATAAGCATGGTTACTAGTGTTAATAATACTGGTCCATATTTAAAAGTTGATAAAAGAGTAGATCGTAAAAGTTCTCATCACGAGAAAAAAATATTTTTTTTGTAACTACATATTGTGATGGATGTTAACTAGATTTATTTTGGTGATCATTTTGCAATGTATACACATATCAAATCATTATGTTTTACATTTGAAAGTAATATAATGTTATATGTCAATTATACCTCAGTACAAAAAAAAGATATACAAATGACCACAGGCACATGAAAAGATGTTCATGTCAATGCAAATCAAAGCCATGATGAGTTTATCCCTTCACAGATATTATGTTGGCAATGCAAAAAAAGAAATAAAGCAACGTAAGTGCTGCTGAGTATGTGAGAAACTGGAAACCTAATATATTGCTGGTGAAAATGTAAAATTGTCCAGCTAATATGGACGAGTTTGATGGCATATGAATTGCCATAAGACCCAGCAATTCCTCTCTTAGAAATATACCAGAAAGCTGAAAACAGGACTCAAATAAAACTTGTACATGACTGTCCATAAAAGCACTATTCATAGTTGCAAACATATACCAAAAAGCTGAAAACAGGACTCAAATAAAACTTGTACATGACTGTCCATAAAAGCACTATTCATAGTTGCAAACAGGTGGAAACAACCTACATATCTGATGAATGAATAAATAAATAATTATGACATCCATACAAAGGAATATTGTTGAGCCATAAACTGGATTAAAGCAGTGATATGGGCTAAAAAGCAGATATGCCTCAAAAACATTATGATATGTGAAAGAAGTCAGACAGAATAGGTATATGATTCCATTTAAATGAAATATCCAGAATAGATAAATCCACAGAGACAGAAAGCAGATTAGTAGTTGTTAGGAGTTAGGGGTCGAGTGATGGTGAATCTCTGCTTAACAGGTACAGAGTTTCCCTTTGGGCTGATGAAAATCTTCTCGAATTAGACAGAGGTGATCACTGCACAACATTATAACTGTACTATATGCCAATGAATTGTACATTTAAAAATCACTGATTTTATTTTATATTACCTAAATAAAAAGAATTTTTAAATAAGTTCTGGAGAGCAGTCATTGAAAACAGATTTTTACAAGTAGAAGACCAGCACTTCATGATGGATGTGTTAATTAACGCACAGTGGTGGAGGGAAATCCTTTCACAAGGTATATGTATATCAAACCACCATGTTGTACACTTCAAATGTCTCACAATATTATTTGTCAATTATACCTCAATAAAACTAGAAAAAAAAGGCCAACACGTCAGCAAAAAAGTAAATTGACAGAGTTATTTGCTTTTGGAGTTTTGAAGATGATTTTAACACCTAAATATAACTACAGGACTTCTAAATCAGATCCAAAATACCTTTTAGGTTTGTGGGGTTTGGTTTTTGTGTTTTTTTGCATTTCCTTAGTTCTCATAACTTCTGCTAATAGAGTCAATGCCACAGAAAATTCTGTTTCTGCAAAGTTTGGCAATAGCATTCGTAGATAATTAATATTTCCTTCCTCAGATATTTCATAAAATGGTTCACTGCATGACTCCCCCAAAATGATGATTATTGATTTGAACATAACTCACATTATTTCCCTTCTGGCTCCCTAGGTACATTTCTTGTCTCACTTCTAAAGAAATCCCAAGTAGTTAATCATATACATAAATAAAGAACACTGCTTGAGACACTTGGAGACGATATAGACTGGTATATAATGGTATAGAATGAAATACTGATACATGCCATAATATTGATGAAACAAACCACTACTGTAGAAACCACTAAGCTAAGTGAAAAAAGTCAAACACAAAACATTACATATTGCATAAGTCAATTTTTATGAAACATCCAGAAAGGTTAAGTCCAGAGACAGAAAGCCAACTAGTAGCTGCCAGGCTCTAGAGTGAGATGAAAACTGGATATGACTGCCTAATGTTTACAAGGTTTCCTTTGGGGTGATACAGCTTTCCTGGAACTAGATAGAAGTGATAATTGTACAAAATTGTGAATATATTAAATGCAACTGAATTGTTTACTTTAAAATAGTTAATGTTAATTTTATGTTATGTGAAATAAAAAATCAATCAAATCAAACATATAAAATCAACAGCAATCTCTTTGTGATAAACATTGCAAAAAAAAACCAATCTAACCCACAGAACCAGACAACCATTCAAGATGAAAATCAGCAGTAATGAGACTGACTTACTTCAAGTGTCCCCAAATAAGATGTACTGCAAAGGGCACAACATCACCTCCTTTGTATTATTGACCCAAATGCATAACTTCAGACTAATCATAACAAAACATCAAACTCTCATTGAGTGACTTCTAAAAACATCTGATCAGTACTCTTCAAAAGAGTTAGAAACCACAAAGGACAAGAAGAGACTGAGAAACAGATTGGAGAAGACCGTGGAGATATGACAAATAAATGCAAAGTGGAATCCTTCATTGCAACTTGGAACACAAAAATGGCATTAGAGGAAAAACTGGTAAAATCTGAATCAATCTGATGTTGATCATTGTACGAAGGTTATCTACGTTGTTAACGGAACAAACAGTGAAAAATATACAGGAGTTATGTATTATCTTTGCAACTTTTTCTTTCTAAAATTATTTCAAATTTTTAAAAAATTAATGGAAAAATTTTCTTCAGCAAACATAAAGCGGTATATATCTTAGAAATGTCTGCCCTAAAATATTTCAAATAAAAACAGTATTTTAATTCTTTATAAAAGGTGTAAATTTTAGGTTTATTGAGTATACAATGGCACACAAATATTTGTTGAATAGTGAACAAATATCTCATTCCCATTTAAGGAGTCAGCAACCTTTTTTTGTGGCAATAACATTTTTATAGGCTGTTTATTGTACAAGTTTTACATTAACGGAATTATTAGAAAATTAGTATAGACTTATATTAACTACTGTGCACCTCACAATCAGTTTCCTCTATTATTAACATCTCACATTAGTATGGTATATCTGTCTCAATTAATGAACGAATAGTGATACACTTTTATTATCCAAAGTCTATACTTCATCCACATTTTCTCATTTTTTCCCTAATGCCCTTTCTCTGTTCCAAAATCCCATCCAAGAGCCCTCATTACATTTAGTCATCCTCCTTTTTTGGGCTCCTAAAGGAACTGTGACATATTTTTCAGATTTTCCTTATTTGTTTTAACAACCATAACAGTTTTAAAGAGTAATCCAGGCATTTTGTAAAATATGTGTCAATTGGTATTATTTGATGTTTTTTTCATGATTAGACCAGGGTACCAGGTTTTGGGAAGGAAGAACACAGAAGAGAAGTTCTGTTGGAGGTAATTTTTAAAATAAAACATTATAATATTTAATGAAACTAAAAAGCAAAAATGAGTTTAAACATTGGGAACAATCTTCGGAGAATTTTGGAATGTTTGCATCAGAAAAAGCATTAAAACTCATTTAGTCCAACTCCTCTCAACTGTGGGCAACCTTCCACAGTAACTGTGAAAAGGGAAAGGGCTCCTTCAGGCCCAGGAAACACTTCCTCCAAAGAGAGTATATTCTATAACCTCAGTTACATAAAGTTTTTTACATTTACAGAAGTCTGTGTTACTTCCATCTATCAGATCTGGTCTTGTTCTCAGGATTTGCTTCAAACCCCTCTTCAATGGAGCAGCATTCCAAGTATTTGAAAAGAGCTATCATGCACCTCCCCCCACAACACACACACACTCAGCCTTTTTTTCCCACATTAATCAAGTCTTGGATTCTGGATGCTTTCTCATCCTGATCCCTCCCATCTGGATGTACTCCAGGTTGTGTGTCTCTCTCAGCCTAGAACACAGCAAGCCCCACCCTGGATACTTCTATTCACACAAGTTGATCTCGTTGACTCTTTGGGAAACTTCTTTACATGGATAATAATGAATATAAACTTGATGCTGGTCACTTATTTATACAGTACTTACTATGGGTCAAGCATTGTACTCACGCTGCATAAGTCATCTCACTTAATTCTCATAATAATGAGATTATGTTGGTACTTTTTTTTTGGTGAGAAAGATTAGCCCTGAGCTAACTTCTGTTGCCAATCCTCCTTTTTTTTTTGCTAAGTAACTTTGGTGCTGGGCTAACATCTGTCCCTGTCTCCCTCTATTTTGTATGTGGGATGCTGCCACAGGATGGCTTGATAAACTGTGCATAGGTCCGCACCTGGGATCTTAACCTGCAAACCCTCAGCCAGTGAAGTGGAACGACTACACTACCGGGCACCCCCTGTGTTGATACGTTTTATTATTTAACTAAATAGAAGAGGAGACTGAAGTTCTGAGAAGCTAAGGAACTCACCCCAGATAGAAACCCAGACAGAAACAGAAAAGCCGGGATTCAAACATAGGACTGGTTCCCAAGTGCACCACAACGGCTATAAGGCACCCAAAATTCTAACTAGTTGGGACATTTGGTGAAAACTGCCATTAGGATAACTGTCACTATCTGTACTTGATACAATTTTAGCCATTTGAAAATGACTCCTCATATGGTTACTATAAGGGAAAGATTAAAAATTTCCAGTTCAGGGGCCAGACTAGTGGCATAGTGGCTAAACTCCCACATTCCACTTTGGTGGCTCAGGGTTTGCAAGTCTGGATCTCAAGCAGGGACTGACATACCACTTGTCAGTCCATGCTGTGGCCACATCCCACATCTGAAAAAAAAAAAAAAAAACAGAGGAAGATTGGCACAGATGTCAGCTCAAGGACAATCTTTCTCAAGCAAAGAGAGGAAGATTGGCAACAGATGTTAGCTCAGGGCAAACCTTCCTCAGCAAAAAAAAGAAAAAATTCCAGTTTAAATTATTTTGTGTCCACATCTTTCTTTAATATCATTGAAGAAGCTGAAAATATAACAAGGATTCTTGCAGAACATCTAATTCACTCTTTCTTTGGAGTAAAATGGTACCTAAACTCTCTCAATAATGAGACCAAACACCCCTGGGAACAGAGAGTGCCTTGGTTTCCTCGGTAGTTTGTTCTTACATTCAGTGCCCTTTATCGCTGAAAGGACTGAATCTACAGGGTAACTTCTTCAGAGAGAAAAATCAAGCATTCTGAGGATGTGTTCAGCCACTGCACTGCTACTCACATTTTGATACTGGAAAACACAGTTTTCAACCCCTCTTAATCTAAAGTAGTGTTTCTTAGCTGTGGGAATAGGAGTGGAAAGAAGGCAGAGATAATGTCTAGAGATGTCTTGGTTGTCACAACTAAGAGGGTGCCACTGGCATCTGGTGAGTGGAGGTCAGGGAGGCTGCATCCTACACGAAACAGGATTGTACTGCAGTTTTACAATAGAGAATTATCTACTCCACATAGAGATTGAGAAACTCTGCTCTAAAAGTACACTTAAAAGGGAAGGAAAGAAAACTACTTTTATTTCAGTATCTGTGTCCAGCCCTCCAAAGAAAAAAGTACAATTTGATAATCCTACAGAAACAAACATGCAAGCAAATACTAACACTAACTAATCAAGATCATTCAAAATAGATTTTATATACCTTGTTCAAACATACTGAATTATATACAGCCACTAACAGTAAAATGCAAGATCAGATTAAATATTTCTTCCTCTGGCAGGTTGTATTTCCTAATGAAGTAAGCAACATTTACTTCCAGACATTAAAATACTATTTCATCCTTGGTAGAAAATGCATTCCTCTTCTATTAAATGATCCACTCATCAATCTTATATAATTGTTAGAGAGATGTAGCAAGATAGTCAAATAATTTTTTTAAATGGCCAAGATTGATCAAGAGAAATAAAGTGAATACATAAATTCCCTTCATCACTAGGAATGAAGGGACATCATTACAATCCTACAGGCAACAGAGTTAAACAAATAATACAAGAATATCATGAACAACTGTATGCCTACAATTGTAATATTATAGATAAAATGGAAAAGTCCTTGAGAAACACAACTTACCAAAATGGAAACAAAACAAAGAGAAAATCTGAATAGTGCTCCTGAATAAAATTTCTAATTTAAACATTTCCAATAGAAAACTCCAGAGCCAGATGACTTCACTATGAATTGTTTCAAATATTTAAGAGGAAATAATACCACTTTTACATTGTATTACTAGGGTTCTCCAGAGACAGAAGTCCCAAGTTCAGCAGGTGGAAAACTGGAGACTGAGGAGAAACAGTAATTTAAGTTCCAATCTGAGTCAATGTTTGAAGGCAGGAGAAGACTTATGTCCCAGCTTAGAGACAGTCAACAAGAGAAAACAAATTCTCCCTTACTCAGCCTTTTTATTTTATTCAGGCCTTCAACAGATTCGATGATGCCCACATAAGCAATCTGCTTTACTCATTACAGCAATTCAAATGTTAATCTCATTCAGAAACACCTACACAGATACAATGACAATAACTTTTACCAACACTGTCCCCAGTCCAGGTGACATCTAAAATTGACCACCAGAAAAATTAATAATCAAATGAATAGACAAGGACTGTGTTCCATTTCAATGCCTGATCCCCTCTGGGATCACAGCAAAGATCACCTACATCTCCTTCCATCCCAGAAAGGCTCATACTTCCTTGTTCTCCACTCTACCCTACGAAAATGCGAAAATTAATAAAAGAAAACCTCATTTTAAATGGAGTCATCAAGATTTTATCTTTGCTATGACTGAGTAGTATTCCATTTTATATATATATCACATCTTTATTCATTCGTCAGTCAAAGGGCACTTAGGTTCTTTCCATGTCTTGGCTATTGTAAATAATGCTGTAGTGAACATAGGGGTGCATATATCTTGCCAATTGTGACAAAATGAATTGTCCCTGAGGACCTTAATTAGGCTAAGCAAAAAAGGTTAAAGACAAGTATCATATGATTTCACTCATATGTGGGAAACAGAAAACAACAACAATAAATGAACACAAAGATACAGAGAACAGACTAGTGGTTACCAGAAGGGAAGGGGATGGGAAAAGGGTGACAGGGGTAAAAGGGGACAGTTGCGCTGTGACGAATGGAAACTAGACTTTTTGTAGTGAACACAATGTAGCGTATAAAGTTGAAATATGATGACGTATACCTCAAATTTGTATAATGTTATAAATCAATGTTACCTCAATAAATAAATTAATTAAATGGACTCAAGAGGCCATAAGTGGGGGTGGTTCATGCAGTACAACTCATAATATACAACTCATAGTCAATTACAGGAAAGCTAGTCAATTATAGACCCCAACAGAAAGAAGTCATCAGCAGGAAAGGATTGTTAATTGCAAGGAGAAATGTACATTGCATCTCAAACAGAAATAGACTACCCCAGCAACTCGCTAATGATAAACTATTACTCCCCTAAACACTGGACTTTAGTTCAAAACAACCCCTCCTAATTTTCTCCTTTTTCCAAATAAAAGAATGTTCCCCTCCTTTGATTGCTGGACTTGCCTTACACCTTTTGCTATAGCATTTGGGTCCTGAATTGCAATTCTTTGGTTTTTCCTGAATAAACTTGTTTTGTGGTTAAAATAATTGGTCACTTTGAGTTTATTTTTAATAAAAGGGAGGAGACAATAGACAAGATTAAAAACATTTTTCCAAGATTCATTTACATTTGTTCATTTGTAATCAACAGACATTTGTTACTGCACATTTGGTTTTAGTCCACCCTCTGTATCCTATCTTCTATTCTCCCCAACACTTTCCCTCTGCTATGCCCAGGACAGTCTCTTCAGGATCCCACCAAGAAACCTTGTTCACTCCTACCTCTCTTCCATGGTTATCCAGATCCTTTCTACTCCTCTTAATGGGCCTCAAATTCAGGTCTCCACCAGAAGTTTCATATGAGCTACAAGATTTCATCATTCCCAGAACTCCCACTGCACTTTTATTTAGATTTTTACAATCAGACAGTAATGATTCTCTATATCAGTGGATTTCTTTTACTCCTGAGGTAGATTGTCATTCCCTCCAGCTGTCACTTCCCTGTTTAAAACCGTTTTGTGATTCTCTCTAACAGGGTAATGATCAAGCTCTTCACTGTCTGGCCTGGCTTCTTTTCAAGACTCAGCTCTTCCTGTTTTCAAGACTTTTTAGACTCAGCTCAATCCTGCCATTGCAAGTCTGTACCCAGGGCCTGGGATGCACTCTCCCAGACACTTTGTCTCTGATCATCCTGCTCAACCTTCAAGACTCAGATAAAAGATAACTGCCTCCCCAGGGACTCCCTCTCTGTAATATCACCCTCCCCTCTTTTCCCTAGACAGATGTTCTTTTCCTTTATTCTACAGGACCTAGTGTTTACTTCTATTGTACTTATCTATTTGCCTCTCTGAAATGACTGTGGTTACTTGAGGACAAGACTGAGTTTTGTTCAGTTTGTTTATTAGTTGCTTAAAACAGCACAGCACCTGGTTCATCTGAGAAGGATTCTGTGAATGCTTAAGTGAAGAGCTGTCTTGTATTTCCCTGAGAGCCTTCAGGGTGATGGGCATGTAGGGACTCAAATGCGTAAAGACTGCTGCATCTAATGGTACTGGATTATGAGGTTTATACGAAATTTCTGTTTTCATCCTATGACTGGAAAAGAGCTTTCTTTAAAGACCCAAGGCTGGGATCCTTTACTAAACGTTTAAGCAGGGGAAGGGAGGCCACTCTTTTCAGGAATATTTTCTGTCCACCTAATCATTAAGACAACAATCCTTATTCTCCAATTGCATCTGAATTCCTGAGTAAACTTTCAGAATGAAACTTTGCATATATGGGTCCTTAATGTGCTTCCTTTTTTTGAAATCAAAGGATCTGTTTATTTTTGTAAACACTGAATTTTTAATTGTGGTATACTCTATATGACAAAAAACTTACAACTTTAAGAGTTTTAAAAGTACAATACAATGCATTTACAACTTTCTCCAACGATTACCTCTTCCTAGTGCCAAAAATGCTCATTAACTCTAATAGAAATCACATACCAACTGAATGGTCCCTCACCATTTCTCCCTTGTCTGGCCCCCGGCAACTGCAAATCTGCATCATTCTGTATCTATGGATTTACATATCCTAGATATTTCTTATAAGTATAATCAAACAATATGTAGTTTTTGGTGTCTGGCTTTTTCTACTTATCATGATATTTTCAAGAATCATCCATTTTGAAGAATACATCAGAATCTCATTCCTTTTTATGACTGAATAATACTCCATTGTATGGATATACCACATTTTGTTGGTCCATTCCTCAGTGGATTAACTTTTAGATTGTCTCCACTTTTTGGCTAAAATTAATAGTTCTCCTGTAAACATTCATGTACAAGTTTGTTTGAAATCCTTCAATTCTTTTGAGTATACCTAAGCCATATGGTAATTCTATGGTGAATTTGTTGAGGAACTGTCATCTCTTTTCCATAGTTGCTGAACCATCTTATGTTACCACCAAAAATGTCTAGGTACTTTTTACATCCTCACTAACCCTTCATATTTTGCATTTTTAAAAATTACGTTTATGTTAGTGGACATGAGGTGGTATCTCATTGTGGTTTGATTTGCACTTCTGTAATAACTAATGACATTGATCATCTTTTCATTTATTCATTAGCTGTTTGTCTCTTTGGCGAAACGACTATCCAAGTCCTTTCACATTTTATCGTGTTTTTGTTTTGTTTTCTTTTTGGTGAGGAAGATTAGCCCTGAGCTAACATCCATTGCCAATCCTCTTTTTGATGAGGAAGACCAGCTCTGGGCTAACATCCAAGCCCATCTTCCTCTACTTTATATGTGGGACACCTGTCACAGCATGGTTTGATAAGCAGTGCATAGGTCTGTGCCTGGGATCTGAACCTGTGAACCTCAGGCCACCTACATAGAGTGCATGAGTTTAACCACTACACCATCAGGCTGGCCCCTGCTTTTCCCAATTTTAAACTGGGTTGCCTTTTTGTTGTTGAGTTGTAAGAGTTATTTGTGTATTCTCGATACTATCGTATCTTATCAGATATATAATTTGTAAATGTTTCCTCTCATTTCACAATTTGTCTTCACATTCTTAACAATGTACTTTGATGCACAGATTTTTTGATGAAATCTACTTACCTATTTTTCCTTTTGTTACTTGTGCTTTAAGTGGCAAATCCAAGATTTACCAATATGTTTTCTCCTAAGAATTTTATAGTTTTAACTCTTATACTTCAATTTTTTAATCCATTTTCAGTTAATTTTTGAATATAATTGTAAAATAACAATCCAACTTCATTGTTTTGCATGTACATATCCAGTTGTCCCAGCAAAATTTATAGAAGAGAGTGTTCTTTCTCTCATTGAATGGTTATGGCACCCTTGTGGAAGATAAATCAATGATGACATAAGAGTTTATTTCTGGACTCTCAATTCTATTCTATTGATTTGTATGTCTATTCTTATGCCAGTCCATTCTCTTTTAACTGTGGTGGCCTTGAAGAAACTTTTGAAATCAGGAAGAATGAGTTCTCCAACTTTGTTCTTTTTTTTTTTCAAGATTGTTTTGGCTATTCAAGTTCCTGTGAAATTCCATATGAATTTTAGGACTGGCTTTTCTATTTCTGCAAAAAAAAAGTCATTGGAATTCTTATACAAATTGTATTGAATTTCCAGATTGCCTCAGCAAGTACTGCCATTTTAACAACTATTAAGTCTTCCAATCCATCAATGTGGAATGTCTATTTATTTAAATCTTCTTGATTTCAGCAATGTTTGATAAGTTTCCAATCCAATGGCTAAATTTATTTCTAAGATGATATTATAAATGCAATGACTTTTTACTTTTTTTTTTTCAGATAAATCCCACTGGGTCATAGTGTATAATCATTCTATTATGCTGTTGGATTTGGTCTGCTTGAATCTTACTGAAGATTTTTTCATCGAATTCATATAGAATATTGCATTGCAGTTTTCTTTTCTTGTGAAGTCTTTGTCTGGCTCTGGCATCAGGGTGATGCTGGCCTCTTAGGACAAATTTATAAGTGTTTTCTCATGTTTTTTTAACTTTCAAAAGCATAGGTTTTAATTGTTCTTTAAATGTTTGGTAGAATTTACCAATGAAACCACATGGCCTGGTCTTTTCTTTGTAGAGAGTTTTTGGTTTCTTATTCATTCACTTTTCTTGTTATAGGTGTATTCATATATTCTATTTCTTCATGAGTTAGTCCTGTAGTTTCGGTGTTCCTAGGAATTTATACATTCCATCTAGTTACCTAATTTGTTGGTATATGACTGTTCATAGTATTATCTAATAATCCATTGTATTTCTATAAGATTGGTACCAATGTCCCCACCTTCATTTCTGATTTTAGTATTTAAGTCCTCTCTCATATTTTCTTAATCGAGCTAAAGCTTTGTTAATTTTCTTGATATTTTCCAAGGACCACCTTTTGGTTTCATCAATTTTGCTACTTTTTTTTTGGAAAGGTTTTTCTTTTTTTTGAGCAACATTGGCCCTATGCTAACATCTGTTACCAATCTTCCTCTTTTTCTTTTTTCTCCCCAAAGCCCCAGTACATAGTTGTGTATCTTAGTTGCAGAATTATAGCTCTTCTATGTGGGACACTGCCTCAGCGTGGCTTGATGAGAAGTGAGTAGGTCCACGTCCAGGATCCAAACTGGAGAACCCCGGGCTGCTGAAGTGGAACAGGCAAACTTAACCACTACACCACTGGGCCAGCCCCACTACTGGTTTTTTTTTTTTTTCTCTATTTCATTCATATCTGCTCTAAGCTTATTACTTCTCTTCTTCTGGCAACTGTGTTTAGTCTGCTCTTTTACTTCTAGAAAAAAGGTATGGATAGTTTATTGATTTCAGATCTTTCAATTATTTTATTGAAATCATAATGATTTATAACTGTGTATTTCAGGTATACACTACTGTTTACCAGTTTCTGTATAAACTACATCGTGCTCACCGTCAACAGTCTAATTTTTGTCTGTCACTATACATATGGGCAACTTTACCCCTTTTGCCCACCCTGCAATCCCCTTCCCCTTGGGTAACCACTAATCTGTTCTCTTTATCCATGTTTCTTTATTTTCATCATATGAATGAAATCATGCAGTGTTTGTCTTTCTCCATCTGGCTTATTGCTTAACATCACACCCTCAAGATCCATCCATGTTGTTGCAAATTACAACTTTGTCTATTTTCATGGCTGAGTAGTATTCCATTGTGTATATGTAACACATTTTCTTTATCCATTCATCAGTTGATGGGCACTTGTGTTGCTTCCACATCTTGGCTATTGAATCATGCTGCAATGAACATAAGCGTGCATAAATGTCTTTGAATTGTTGATTTCAAGTTCTGTGGATAAATATCCAGTAGTGGGAGAGCTAGGTCACGTGGTATTTCTGTTTTTAATTTGTTGAAAAATCTCCATACTGTTTTCCACAGTGGCTGCACCAGTCTGCATTCCCACCAGCAGTGTATGAGGGTTCCCTTTTCTGAACACCCTCTCCAACACTTGTTATTCTTGTCCTGTTAATTATAACCATTCTGAATAGCAGGAGGTGATATCTCATTGTAGTTTTGATTTGCATTTTCCTAATAATTAGTGATGTTGAACATCTTTTCACATGCCTGTTGGCCATCTGTATATCTTCTTTGGAAAAGTGTCTGTTCAGATCCTCTGTCCATTTTTTGATCCGGTTGTTTGTTTTTTTGTTGTTCAGTTGTATGAGTTCTTTATATGTTTTGGAAATTAACTCCTTGTTAGAGATATGACTTGCAAATATTTTCTTCCAATTGATGAGTTGTCTTTTCATTTTGCTCATGGGTTTCTTTGCTTTGCAAAAACTTTTCAGTTTCATGTAGTCCAAATCCGTTTATTTTTTCTTTTGTTTCCCTTGCCTTTCCAAAAGCTTTTCAGTTTCATGTAGTCCAAATCTGTTTATTTTTTCTTTTCTTTCCCTTGCCTCAGTAAACGTGGTATTTGAAAAGATGCTGCTAGGACTGATGCCATAGTGTACTGCCTATATTATCTCTAGGTGAATTACGGTGTCAGGTCTTATGTTCAAGTCTTTAATCCATCTAGAGTTAATTTTTGTGTATGGTGTAAGAAAGTAGTCTACCTTCATTCTTTCTCATGTGGCTGTCCAGTTTTCCCAACACCATTTATTGAAGAGACTTTCCTTTCTCTACCATGTGTTCTTGGCTCCTTTGTTGAAGATTAACTGTCCACAGATGTGTGGTTTTATTTCTGGGTTTTCAATTCTGTTCCATTGGTCTGTGTCTCTGTTTTGTACCAGTACCATGCTGTTTTGATTATTATAGTTTTGCACTATATTTTGAAGTCACGGATTGTGACACCTCCAGCTTTGTTCCTTTTTCTCAGGATTGCTGTGACTATTTGGGGATTTTTTGTTGTTCCATATAAATTTTAGGATTCTTGGTTCTACTTCTCTGAAGAATACCATTGGAATCCTAATGACATTGTTCTCAATCTGTAGATTTCTTTAGGTAATATGGACATTTTAACTATGTTTGTTCTTCTAATCCATGAGCATGGAATGTCTTTCCATTTCTTTATGTCTTCTTTGATTTCTTTCAATCACATCTTACAGTTTTCAGTGCATAGATCTTTGACCTCCTTAGTTAAATTTATTCCTAGATATTTTACTCTTTTGTTACAACTGTAAATGAGATTCTGGTTTTTTTATTTTTGGTGAGGAAGATTGGCCATGAGCTAACATCTGTGCCAATCTTCCTCCATTCTGTATTTGGGATGCTGCCACAGCATGGCCTAATAAGCAGTGTATGTTGCCCTGCATGGGATCCCAACCCGCTAACCCCAGGATGCTGAAGCTGTGCATGCGAATTTAACCACTATGCCACCAGGCCAGCCCCACGATTGTATTCCTGACTTCTCTTTCTGCTGGTTCATTATTGGTGTATAGAAAAACAACTGATTTTTGTATGTTGACCTTGTACCCTGCCACTTTGCTGTAGTTGTTGATTATTTTTAATAGTTTTTCTTTAGGGTTTTCTATATATAGAATCATGTCATTCACAAACAGCAAGAGTTTCACTTCTTCCTTTCCAATTTAGATACCTTTTATTTCTTTTTCTTGCCTTATTGTTGTGACTGAAACCTTCAGTACTATGTTGAATAGGAGTGGTGAGAGTGGGCACCTTTGTCTTACTCCTGTTCTTAGAGGAATGGTTTTTAGTTTTCCACTGGTAAGTAAGAGGTTGGCTGTGAGTTTCTCATATATGGACTTTATTATGTTGAGATACTTTCCTTCTATAACTATTTTATTAAAAGTTTTTATCATAAATGAATGTTTGATTTTGTCAAATGTTTTCTCTGCATCTATTGAGATAATCATGTGATTTTATTCTTCATTTTCATAATGTGATATCTCACATTTATTTATTTGTAGATGTTGAACCATCCCTGTGTCCCTGGTATAAATCCCACTTGATCATGGTGTATGATCTTTTTAATGTATTGCCATATTCAGTTTGTCAATATTTTGTTGAAGATTTTTGCATGTTTGTTCATCAGTGATACTGGCCTATAATTTTCCTTCTTTGTGTTGTTCTTGCCTGCTTTTGGTATCAGGGTAGTGCTGGTCTCATGGTATGAGTTAGGAAGTGTTCTATCTTCACTTTTTTTGGAATAACTTGAGAAGGATAGGTATTAAATCTTCTCAGAATGTTTGGTAGAATTCTCCAGAGAAGACACTTGTCCTGGACTTTTGGTTTTGGGGAGGCTTTTGATGACTGTTTCCATCTCTTTAGTTGTGATTGATCTGTTCAGATTCTCTATTTCTTTTTGATTCAGTTTGGGAGGTTGTATGGGTCTAAGAATTTATCCATTTCTTCTAGATTATCCAATTTGTGGGCATATAGTTTTTCATAGTATTCTTTTATAATCTTTTGTATTTCTGTGGTATCCCTTGTACTTTTTCCTTTTTCACTTCTGATTTTATTTCTTAGAGCCTTCTCCCTTTTTTCTTAGTGAGTCTTGCTAAGGGTTTGTCAATTTTGTTTATCTTCTCAAAGAACCACCTCTTAATTTCACTGATCCTTTCTCCTGTTTTTTTAAGTCTCTGTTTCATTTATTTCTGCTCTAATATTTACTATTTGCCTCTTCTTGCTGACGTGGGCTTTGTTTTTTCTTTTTTTTCTACTTCTGTTATGTGCAGTTTAGTATTACTTATTTGAGATTTTTCTTATTTGTTGAGGTGGGTCTATATAGCTTTAATTTCCCTCTTAGGATCACTTTTGATGCATCCCATAAAAGCTAATATGTTGTATTTTCATTTTCACTTGTCTCCAGGTATTTTTTAATTTCTCCTTTGATTTCTTCATTGATCCAATGGTTATTCAGTAGCATGTTATTTAGTCTGCACATACTTGTGACTTTCCCAGCTTATTCCTTATAGGTGAATTCTACTTTCACAGCATCGTGGTTGGAAAAGATGATTTGGGAGGCTTGCCTTGTTTCCCACCATATGGTCTATCTTTGAGAATGTTCCACGTGCACTTGAGAAGAATGTGTATTCTGCAGTTTGGGGATGGAATGTTCTAAATATATCTATTAAGTCCATCTCATCTAGTGTTTCTTTTAAATCCACTACTTCCTTATTGACTTTCTTCCTAGATGATCTGTCCATTGATGTAAGTGGGGTGTTGAGGTCCCCTACTATTATTGTGTTGTAGTTAATTTCTCCCTTTATGTCTGTTAATAGTTCATTTATACACTTTGGTGCTCCTGTGTTACGTAAATATATAAATGTTATCTCCCCTTACTGACATTCCCTTTTATCGTTATATACTGCCCCTCTTTGTCTCTTATTGTCTTCTTTATCTTGAAGTCTCCTTTGTCTCATATAAGTACAGCTACACCTGCTTTCTTCTGTTTGCCATTTTCTTGGAGTATTGTCTTCCATCCCTTCACTCTGAGCCCATGTTTGTCTTTAGAGCTGTATTTCCTGGAGGCAGCACTCATTAGGTCTTGTTTTTTAATCCACCCAGCTCCCTTCCTTTTTGTTTTTCAAATTTAAATTGATATTTATTTCATTAGACTTTTTCTGTTGTTTCCCTGTTGTTTTTGCAGGGAAAGTTTCTCCCTGAGCTAACATCTGTTGCCAATCTTTCTTTTTTATTTTCCTCCCCTAGCCCTAGGACATAGTTCTATATTCTAGTTGTAAGTTGCCCTAGTTTTTCTATGTGAGCTGCTGCCACAGAATGGCAACTGGCAGATGGGTGGTGTGGTTCCATGACCAGAAATCGAATCTGGGCTGCTGAAGCAATGAGCACAATAATCACTAGGATATTGGGCTGGCTCAAGCCCTCTGTGTCTTTTGATTGGAGAACCCAATCTATTTACGTTTAGGGTAATTATTAATACATGACTGCCTACTATTGACATTTTATCTCTTGTTTTCCGATTGTACTATATTTCCACTGTTTCTCTTCTTTTGTACTTCTAACTGACATTTCGGTTTGGTGACTTTCTCTGATGGTTTTCTCTTTAAGAATTGCGGCGCTGCTCTGATTTTTTGTTTTGTGGTGACTGTGGGGTCTGTATAAAAGATCTCATAGAGGAGATAGACCATTTTCTGATAGCTTTTTATCTCCATTAGCCTAAGCATGTTCCACTCCTAACCTCTTTGCCTTCTGAGTTACTGCTGTCATAAATTATTTTGTTTTGTGTTATGAGTGTGTGACTAAATGGAACTGTTTATAGTTATTTTTGATGTCTTCCTTCCCTTTTTCTTTTATAATTGTTTGCTAACCTGTTCTGACAGAGAGATGCAATTTTCTGATTCTGTCTATCTCCTTGCTCAAAGCTTTGTAGACCTTTGCCTTTTTGTTTCAGGTATGAGGGCTTCCTTCACCATTTCTTGTAAATGAGGTCTAGTGGTGATGAACTCTATCAGCTTTTGTTTATCTGGGAAAGCTTTTATTTCTCCATCATATCTGAAGAATAGTTTCATTGGATAGAGTATTCTTAGCTGAAAGTTTCTGTCTTTCCATATTTTGAATATATCATTCCTTTCTCTCCTAGCCTGTAAGGTTTCTGCCAAGAAATCTACTGATAGCAGTTCCTTTGTAGATTATTCTCTTCTGCTTTAATGCCCTTAATATTTTTTCTTTGTCATTGACCTTTGCCAGTTTTCCTATTATATGCCTTGGAGAAAGTCTTTTAGCACTGATATAATTAGGAGTTCTATTGGCTTCACGTGCTTGTAAGTCTAGGTCCTTCCCCAGGTTTGGAAAGTTCTCAGCTATTATCTCTTTGAACAAGCTCTCTGCTCCTTTCTCCCTCTTTTCTTGCTCTGGAATACCTATAATCCTTATTTTGATTTTCCTAATAGTGGATATTTGTCAAAGAATTCCTTAATTTTTTTAAAAAATCTTAGCTCTCTTTCCTCCTCCATCTGAAGCATTTCTATTTCTATTCTCTAAATCACTAATCCTGCACTCCAAGATGTCAGCTCCATTTTCTCAGGATTCTTAGATTTTTTTAAATCTCATTAATTGTGTTCTTCATATCCAGCATTTCTATCTGGTTTTTTTTAGAGTTTCAATCTTTTTGGTGAAGTATTCTTTCTGCTTATTAATATAATTCCTGAGCTCACTGAACTTCTGAGTTTTCTTGTAACTTGTTGAGTTTCTTTATGACAGCTATTTTGAATTCTCTGTCAGATAGATTGTAAATTTCTATGACATCAGGCTTGGCTTCTGGAGACTTGTCATTTTCCTTCTACTCTGCAGTATTACAGTAGTTTTCCATGGTGATTAATGAATTAATCCTTTGCTGGTGTATTTGTGGTAGTATCAGGTCACAAATTCCACCTGCTACCACTGGGGGGAAGCAGGAGCTGTGTTTCTGATCCCACCCCATCTGATGGAAGTTGTGCAAGAGCAGTGGGTGCTCCCACAGGCCAGGATAGCATTTGCACATGCTCTGTGATGCCGCTGCTTCCACCACCTCCTCTTACAGTTGCAATGGCCACTCTGTTACTGGGTGGGGCTGCTTCATGGGGTCCAAACTGGGGACACTCATGGCTGCAGCAGCACAGTGGGTGTTCCTGCAGGGGGGGATACCATTTGTGCATACACACAGGGCTGCTGCCACCTCCTTGTACAGTCATGGAGTGGTGCATCACATTAGTGGGGACTTGGCAGCACAGTGGGTGCTCCCCTAGGTCAGGACAACATTTGTGTGCACACACATGGCTGCCACTGCCTCCTCTTATAGTCACACTGGGGCACATTCCCACTGGCAGGGCCTTGGCAGCAGAGTGGGTGCTCCTGCAGGCCAGGATAATGTTCGTGTTCACGCAGAGGGCTGCCACAACTCCACTGGGGTGTGTTCCCATTGGTGGGGCCGCAATATCACAGTGGGTGCTCCCACAAGCTGGGATAGTGTTCATGCATGCACAAGGCTGCTGCCGCCTCCTCTTACAGTCATGCCAGTGCATGTTCCCACTGCCAGGGCTGCTACGGCATGATGGGCACTCCTGTAGGCCAGGATAGCGTTCCCAAGCAGGCTAGACTGTCCTTGCTTCCTCTCAGAGTAGCGCCAGCCTCTGCAGGAGGACCCATGACCTCGCTCACTGCTACTGGGGATTCATAGGGAAGCACTCACCTATCTCCACTGCTTCCCTGGGGATCCAGTTCATCCTCCCTCAGGTATATAGCTGGATGTGTCTCCAGGCATCCTGTTGTGCTGTGTGGACTTCCTCCATTGGTTATGAATGTCCATTAGTTGTGAGTCAGAGGGAAACAGACAATGTGAACAGCTCACTCTGCCACATTGCTTTCTCTTTTTTAATATAGAGGTTTACAGCTATAAATTACCCTGCAAGAAAAGCATTTCATTTCAATACACACAAACTTGACTACATTGTGTTTTTGTTTTCATTTATTTCAATGCATTTTCTAAATTTTTATAGGTATCATTTGGTCCGCTCATTGTTTAACAGTGTATTGTTTAATTTCCACATATTTGTAAATTTTTCAGTTTTCCTTTCTTTACTGATTTCTCTTTCCATTGTGGCAGGACAAGACACTCTGTAGGATTTCAACTTCCAAAATTTCTTACAACTTGTTTTTTGACACAACATATGTTTCATTCTGGATAGTGTTTCACGTGTACTTGAGAAACACATGCATGAGGCTATTGTTTGGCAGAAAATTTCGTGCATGCCTGGTATGTCTAATTATTTTACAATGTTCTTTCAGTCTTCTAGTTCCTAACTGACTTCTGTCTAGTTCTATCCACTTTTGAAAGTGGGATACTGGCTATTTCTCCCTGTTTCTGTCAATTGTTGCTTCCTATATTTTGGAATTCTATTGTTAAACGTGTACATATTTATAGTTGTTATAGCCTCTTGGTGAATTAACCTTTTTATCAAAGTATATTTTACTTCTTTGTCTCATGTAAAAACTATTAACTTAAACTCTATTTTCTCTGAAATTAGTGTAGCCACCCCAGCTCTCTTTCGGTTACAATTTTCATTAAATATATTTTTCCATCCTTTCATTTTCTACCTACTGATGTCTTTACACTGCATATAGATGAATAATTTTTAAAAATCCATTCTGCCTATCTCTGCCTATTAATTGGAGTTTAATCCATTTCATTTCAAGTAACTGCTGATAAGAAGGTGCTTACTTCTGTCATTTTCCTATTTGTTTTTCATATACCTTACATCCTTTTGTTCCTCAATTCCTAGATTATTGCCTTCTTTTGTGCTTACTTGATTTTTTTTGTAGTAAACCATTTTTATTTCCTTCTCATTACCTTTTCTTTTTATGTTTCAGTTATTTTGTTAGTGGATACCTTATAAATTATTATTAATGTCTTAAACTTTATAAAAACCTACTTTGAATTAGTACCAACTTTGCTTCAATTGTATATTATAAAACTCTGCTCTTATGCAACTCTCATCCTGTATATTATAACAAGTTATATCTTACACCTAATGTCCATTGTCATAGATTTATAATTATTATATAATTATATAATTATAATTATTGTTTTATGCAATTGATTTTTAAATACATAAACGACTTACAGACCAAAAATACGTCTGGGAGACCCACGCAGCCTTATATCTGATGGCAGAGTTGCTGGAAACCCTAGGGGAAGAGGCAGCAGGCAAAGAAGGTTCCTCTCCTTCCCCAACAGCAGTGGCCCTGAGACTGAGACTGCACAGCTCTCAGAGACAAGGGGGAGGAGTGGCCCTCGATGAGAAAACCTTCACTAAGTTCCTACACAATGAGGAACCCCCATACAGAAGTCATGGATCAGTTGCAGGGGTTGAATCAGTTGAATCTATGCCCAGACATCTGCAGGATGAGGAAAAATAAAAACAAACCCTCAAGCACTAAGCAAAAATACTTTGTCTCCAGTCCAGAAGGAAAATGACAAGCATCCAGAAGTCAACCTGGAAAACACAGAATTTTAGAACTGAAATGACAGAGAATTCAAAATAGCTATCATAAAAAAACTCAATGAATTACAAGAAAATACGGATAGACAATTCAAGGAATTGAGGAGATTTTTCACAAAGGACATCAAAACCATAAAGAAAAACCAATCAGAATTGTTGGAGATGAAAACACAAAGAGAGAAGGGAAAATCTGGAACCTTTAAAGAACACAGCTGACAATATGAAGGCAAGAATTAGTTCAACTGAGAATTGCAATGTAGAAAGCCTTCAGATGGAGAAAGAGACAGAGCTAAGACTAAAAATAAATGAAGAAAATCTCTGAGAAATATCCGACTCAATTAAGAAATGCAACTTATGAATTATAGGTATCCCAGAGGGAGAAGGGAGGGAAAAGGGAGCAGAGGGTGTGTTCAAAGAAATGATAGCTGAAAAATTCCCAACCCCGGGGGAGGAGCTGGAAATACAAGTGAATGAAATCAATAGATCTCCTACATATATCAACAAAAAAAGGCCATCCCCAAGGCACAAAGTAGTAAAGCTGGCAAAAATTAATGACAAAGAAAGAATATTAAGGGCAGCAAGAGAAAACAAGATAACATACAAAGGAATTCCAATGAGAATCTCACCAGACTTTTCATTAGAAATTCTACAGGCCAGGAGAGAGTGGAATGAGATATTCAAAATTCTGAAAAGAAAAACTTTAAGCCAAGAACACTCTATCCAGTGAAAATATAATTCCAATATGATGGAGAAATAATAACTATCTCAGATAAACAAAGTTAAGGGAGTTCATTGCCACAAGACCCCCCACTGCAAGTTATGCTCAAGAAGGCCCTCATACCTGAAAAGAAAAAAAAAAAGAGAGAAGGGGATACAAAGCTTTGAGCAAAGAGAAAATAAGTACAGAAAAATTGCAGCTCTCACCAGAAGAGGTTAACAAACATTTAATTATGACATCAAAGATCAAGGGAAGGAAAACACCAAAAATTAACATAATCTAATCACTATAAACACGAAATCACAACACAAGATGGAATAAGTTGTCACAACAAAAACACAGAAGGGAAAGAGGAAAGAGAGAGACTTGACTTAGACAAAGGAAATGAGACACCAGAAAATGGACTATTTCGTCTACAAGAATTTTTATACAAACCTCACGGTAACCACTAAACCAATATTCAGAGCAGAGACACATATGATAAAGAGAAAACTAAGAAAACCATCATACAGAACTACCAAACTGAATTGGTAGTCCAAATCACACAGGACAAGAAACAAAGCAAATGCAAAAGATCTGGAATGAGCAATAAAATAGCAACACTAAGCCCACATATATCAATAATCACTCTAAATGTAAATGGATTGAATTCTCCAATCAAAAGACACAGAGCGGTGAGATGGATTAAAAAACAATATCCAACAATATGCTGCCTCCAGGAAACACATCTCAGGTCTAAAGACAAACAGAGGCTCAGAGTAAAAGAATGGAAGACAATACTCTAAGCCAATGGTAAACAAAAAAAGCAGATGTGGCCATACTTATTTCAGACAAAGCAGACTTCAAGATAAAAAAGGTAATGAGAAACAAGAGGGTCAATATATAATATTAAAAGAGACACTCCACCAAGAAGACATAACACTTATAAATATATATGCACCCAACACAGGAGCACCAAAGTACATAAAGCAACTATTAACAAACCTAAAAGGAGGAATCAACAACAAAACAATAACAGTAGGAGACCTTAACACCCCCTTCACATCAATGGATAGATCATCCAGACAGAAAGTCAATAAGGAAATAGCAGACTTAAATGGAAAACTAGATGAGTTGGACTTAATAAATATATACAGAGCACTCTACCCCAAAACAGCAGATTACACATTCTTCTCAAGTGCACATGGAACCTTCTCAAGGATAGACCATATTTTGGGGAACAAGGCAAGTCTCTATAAATTTAAGAAGACTGAAATCATAACAAGCATCTTCTCTGACCATAAGGCTATGAAACTAGAAATCAAGTAGAAGGAAAAAACGGAAAGTGACAGAGATGTGGAGACTAAACACCAAGCTACTGATCAATGGGTCATTGACGAGATTAAAGGAGAAATTTAAAAATATCTGGAGACAAATGAAAATACACCATACCAACACATATGGGATGCAGCAAAAGCAGTCCTGAGAGATGGAAATGCATAGCAATACAGGTCCACCTCAACAAACAAGAAAAGTCTCAAATAAACAACTTAAACTACATCTAACAGAATTAGAAAAAGAACAGCAAAGCCCAAAGTCAGCAGAAGGAGGTCAGTAATAAAAGAGCAAAAATAAATGAAATTGAAACCAAAAAACAGTAGAAAGGATCAATGAAACATAGAGTTGGTTCTTTGACAAGATAAACAAAATTGACAAACCCTTAGCTAGACTCACAAAAAAAAGAGAGACGGCTCAAATAAATAAAATTACAAAGGAAAGAGGAGAAATTACAACAGATACCACAGAAATACAAAGGATTATAAGAGAATACTATGAAAAAATATACCAACAAATTGGACAATCTAGAAGAAACAGATAAATTCTAGACTCATACAACCTACCGAAATTGAATCAAGAAGAAACAGAGAACCTGAACAGACAAATCACAAATAAAGAGATTGAACCAGTAATCAAAAACCTCCCAAAAATAAAAGTCCAGGACAAGATGACTTCTCTGGAGAATTTTACCAACCATTCAAAGAAGACTTAATACCTATCCTTCTCACTTTTCCAAAAAATAGAGGAAGACGGAACACTTCCTAACACATTCTATGAGGCCAACATCACCCTGATACCAAAGCCAGACAAGGACAATACAAAGAGGGAAAATTACCGGCCAACATTGCTGATGAACATAAATGCAAAAATCCTCAACAAAATATTGGCGAACTTATCAAAATCAAAAAGATACACACCATGACCAAGTGGGATTTATAGCTGGGACACAGGGATGGTTCAACATACTCAAATCAATCAACGTGATATACCATATTAACATAATAGAGAATAAAAACCATATGATCATCTCAATTGATGGCACAGAAGGTATTTGACAAGATCCAACAACCATTTATGATAAAAACTCTCAACAAAATGGGTATAGAAGGAAAGCACCTCAACATAATAAAGGCCATATATGACAAACCCACAGCAAACATCCTACTCAATGGGGAAAAACTGAAAGCCATTCCTTTCAGGACAGGAACAAGACAAGGGTGCCCACTCTCACCGCTCTTATTCAACATAGTACTGGAAGTTCTGGCCACAGCAATTAGGCAAGAAAAAGGAATAAAAAGACTCTAAATAGGCAATGAAGAAGTGAAACTTTCACTATTTGCAGATGACATGATCTCACATATAGAAAACCCTAAAGCCGCCATGGGAAACTATTAGAAATAATCAAAAACTACAGCAAAGTTGACAGGCATAAAAATCAACTTACAAAAATCAGTTACATTTCGATATGCCAAGAATGTGGTAACAGGAAGATAACTCAAAGACACAATCCCATTTATAATCACAAAAAAATAAAAATAAAATATCTGGGAGTAAATTTAACCAAGCAGGTGAAAGACCTATAAAATGAAAACTATGAGACACTATTGAAAGAAATCGATGAAGACATAAAGAAATGGAAAAATATCCCATGCACGTGGATTGGAAGAATAAACATAGTTAAGATGTCCATACTACCTAAAGCAATCTACAGATTCAGTGCAATCCCAATCAGAATCCCAATGACATTCTTCACAGAAATAGAGCAAAAAATACTGAAATTCTTATGGGGCAACAAAAGACCCCAAAGAGCTAAAGCAATCCTGAAAAAAAACAACAAAGCCAAAGGCATCACAATCCCTGACTTCAAAATATTCTACAAAGTCATAGCAAACAAAACAGCCTGGTAATGGTACAAAAAGAGACACATAGGTCTATGGAATGGAATTGAAAGCCTAGAAATAAAACTACAACTCTACAGACAACTAATCTTTCACAAAGGAGGTAAATACATACAATGGAGAAAGGAATGTTTCTCCAATAAATGGTACTAGGAAAACTGGACAGCCAGATGTAAAAGAATGAAATTAGACCATTTTCTATCACCATACACAAAAATTAAGTCAAGATGGATCAAAGACCTGAAACTATAAAACTCCTGGAAGAAAATATAGGCAGTACACTATCTGACATCAGTCATAAAGGGATCCTTTCGGATTACATGTCTACTTGGACAAGGGGAACAAAAGAAAAAATAAACAAGTGGGACTACTTCTACAGAAAAAAGAGCCTCAAGGCAAACGAACCCAGGATCAAAATGAATAGACAACCAACCAGCTGGGAGAAAATATTTGGAAATTATATATTCCACAAGGGGTTAATCTCCATAAAAATAAAGAACTCACAAAACAGAACAACAAAAAAACAAGAAACCCAGTCAAAAAGTGGGCAGAGGATATGAACAAGGAATTTTTTTCCAAGGAAGAGATACAGATGGCCAACAAGCACATGAAAAGATGTTCAACGTCACTAATCATCAGGGAAATGCAAATCAAAACTACACTAAGATATAACCTGACACCCATTAGAAAGGCTATAATCACCAAGACAAAAAACAACAAATGTTGGAGAGGTTGTGGAGAAACGGGAACCCTAATTCACTGCTGGTGGGAATGCAATCTGGTGCAGCCTCTATGGAAGACAGTATGGAGATTCCTCAAAAAATTAAAAATAGAGGGGGCCGCCTGGTGGCGCAGCGGTTTAGTCCGCGCTTGGCAGCCCGGGGTTCGCGAGTTCGGATCCCGGGCGCCTGCCAGACGCACTGCCTGTCAGCCATGCCGTGGCGGCGTCCCATATAAAGTGGAGGAAGATGGGCATGATGTTAGCCCAGGGCCAGTCTTCCTCAGCAAAAAGGGGAGGATTAGCAACGGATGT